>JAEIIU010045093.1:0-27111 GCA_018874675.1 Drosophila baimaii | reverse complement strand
CTTTTTTTTATATCTTTTTTTAAAAAATGCCCAAAAAACAGGCTTCTAGACCAGAATACCCCCTTAAATTTAAGAGAATGCAACCTAAAACTCAGGACCTGTAATTACTCTCAATTAAAGCAAAATCAAAGAAATCTTTGCTGGCAAATTAGAATTCATGGAAACACATTTACAGCTAGCTAGCTCCCCCGCATAAAAACACAAATAATTTATGTGATAAATCAGCAAATTGAAAGGGTATTATTACTGTTTATTGAAAGAAACCTATTACATATTCATGAGTGTAAGCCCAGCGCAAGGGTTAAAAGGTTTTGCGCCTTAATCCCCAACAGTTAAGCGGATAATTTGAGCCTTTTGTAAATTCGGTCTAGAGGCAGCTGCTTTTTGCCACTGTGTGCCAGCAGGGCCAGTCTGCTGACTGTGCTTAGGATTGAACTGCCATTTTAATTATGCAGCAGGCGGGTAGCCTGTCGGCCGACAGCCGACGGTCGACATCAGCGGGAGGTCGTAGCTCAAGGGCGCGACGAGGTCAGGACGCCTTGCAGAGCCTGCGAAATTAATATAAAATAGCAAAAACTTTGGCCACTACTGCATTACGGAATTGTGCGAGGCGAGAGTCCTGTAGCGGTACACAGAAAGAAAGTGAGATTGTTTCATACATATCAATGTATTTTTGAAAAGGTTTATAAGAAGGGGTTTTCTGAGAAGGGTTTCTTATAGAAGAAACTGAGTTTAAAGCTAAACCCTTTCTTGCACTCATAGGATATCTTGTAGCAGGAGGAAGTGTGTTCTGCTAGTTCCCATAAACATAACTTCGAAGCACAACCAACTCCCCATATTACCCTATAATAACAAATCTTTCTCGCCGTGCAGCTCCTGCCTCAATGGCAGATTGTGGCGCGAATGCAGCCGCCAACTGCATAAAATTTAACGAGAGCCTGGCTAGCTAGCTAAGGATGGCTGACTGGCTCGCTGGCTGGCAGCATTCAGAAACAATTTGCTGCAGATTATGAAAATTGCTTAAGAAATTAAATTGCTGCATTGGGTAGCACCGAGGCCCGGGTTGCGCTCGGGGGCGCTGTCGGGGCAAAGGTTTTGCGGTCGCAGTCGCAGTCGCGGTAACCGCGGAAAATTTGCATTTCCATTTGCGGTTACGGTCGACTCCTGGCTGTGCCTTTGCCTTTGATTTGCCCGGCACGTAGCGGCGCAGGGAGCAAAATGGAACATACAAAAAGGATTTCTGCTGCCTGTCCACTTTCTGCCTTGGTTACTAATTCAATTTGCAATAACAACAAGCCCGACAGTGGCACGCTCTAATTATATTGCGGCTGCCGCGTTCGCGTTCGGTCAGCAAAGCTGCTTAGACCGTGAACTTTATTAAAAATATTTGGCCATCAGCCCCCGCCTGCCTATTCCCTCCCCCTCTGCAAACAGTGTATTTACATACTTTCCTTGCGCGGGAAATTTTTACGAGTCCTAGACCATTTTGGGGCGCAGAGCACGCGCTGAGCCTATAAAGTGGCTCGAGGTTTTTCCCTTCTTTATATATTTTTTTACTGTTCAATTAGCATAATGGGCACACCAGAAATGGCGGGGGCAGGCAGACAGGGAGACGCGACTGATCCCTTTGCCAAATAAATAAATGCATAAATATAAATACAGTTGCGGTTGCGACCCGGAGTCCTTCGAGGGTTGAGTGCCTGCGATTGCCCTTTTTTTTCTCCCGTCTGTGTCTTCTGGTCTTCCGTTCATTTTCAAAATGGTCAGCGGGCAGGCGGCACATCATTTCCGGTTTGTTTACGCAAATCGAGCACATTTCGCATAATTTCCTATTGCCAATGCCAGTGGCAGGGGCGAAGCTGTGTGCACGGCATGGCCAAGTCGCTCTCCCGCTCATGCCGAGCCACATGCTTATATGTGCGCTATGTTTTTCTTGTGGGAAATTTTATGAAAATGCTTTCCAAATTGAATGAAAACATATTGACTGTGCCATGACGACGACGACAACGACGACGACGACGATGACGAGGACTCCAACTCCGACGACGACGTCAACGATGGCAAACGGCAAGAAAAACAACGTTGTTGATGGCTGACGGCATGGCGTCAGGGGGGGTTGGGGGATGGGGCAAAGCGTTTGATGTTAGCACTGTAAATACATGTCCCTATATTTGCCTATAAGTCTGCCCGCCCCTGCATGGGTTTTGTATCTAGACGAGAGCAGTCCCTCGTATCTGTGAGTTTGCGTTATCGCCAGCTATTTGTATTTGCTGCTACCCGCTGTGAGTGTGTGTGGGTTGCGGGGCTTTTTCTGTGGTTTTTTGAATATGTCTCATTTGAAATTGTTCCTCTGCTATTTGCATGGCATTTCCCTTTTTATCCCTGAGCCGCCGCCTGCCTTGGAATTTCGATTTCCACAACAAGGCGGCAAGCTGGGTACACTGACCGCAATGGCTAATAAACAACAGAGCGCATAAATTCTGGGCCTGGCCTGGCCCACTGTCTGCCACGGTCAATTGGCTGCAATTTAACAAAGTGCAACGGAGCGAGGGCACATGAGATAGGAAATCCAGAGGAAAAACTAAAATAAAGTACGGAAAAAATGACGAGAGAATGTCCAGGAAGCAAGAAGCAAGCAGCCCGGCGACGCAGGGACCAAGAATGTTGTGTACACATACTTGCTGTGTACATGCGAGCAGATTCAGTTTCTAAAGAACAGATTGCTTTAATAGTTTAGTGCCAGAATTTTCTGGCTCTTGAGCGGAGTTAGGGCAGCTCTTCCGGGGTTTATATAAGCTGAGGTTGGACTTCAAAACGGATTGAATATAGATTAATTTATGGCAGATCCCTGGGATTTGCTGGACTTTGGACAGGAGTTTATCTGTCAAAGTCTACCAATTACATGGCTTCATAATGTAAACCATTTAAACTGTGTGTTAGGGTATTACGAGGCCGACTTTCGGTGATTTATCTGGATCCATTGTCATGTCCTTTGTTTAACAAATGCCTCTGTGGCTCCGCCCCTTCCAAATCCCGATACCCGAGGCCGCCGTCAGGATTGTCGTTTCTGTCGCTGTTTTTGCCATGTACATATACAGAGAGCAGCCCACCCTGCCCTCCTTCTGAGTCGCCGTGCATAATTAAATCAGATCACATTTTAAAATTCCATTTATATTTACCTCTTGTCGGACCTGGGCGTCTGTCTCTCCGGCTCGTAAATCATGATTAAAAGCTTCGGGCGACAGGGCGGCAGCCCAACTACTACTATGCCTAACACGTAGCCGGGGCCCGAAAAAAGGACAACAGCCAGGCAGCCATCCTGCCAGCCAACAGAGAAGTTGAAATAAAAAGCGCTGCGGCCAGCAAGACGACACAGCCAGCAGCGCTGGTGGCTGCAAAGATGGCAGAACCGGGCGAGATTCAATTCTGGAGATACAAGTGGCCAAGGAAGAGCAGTCTCCTGCTCCTGCTTTCCCCAGCCAACTGCGGTGACTCACTTCAACCGACCGAGCGAGAGGACGAGCAAAAAGCGATACAGCAACAAAGCGGAAGCAACAAACAACATAGCGCACAGAGCACAAAAAAATACTACGTGATATGGTGGGGAAGATGGTACATACTCTCGTATATGTGGCTCGACTCGGTATATAAGGCGAGATAAATCAAATGTGGCGAGAAATTGCAACAACAATGGCTGGCGAAGCCAAGAGAGGAGTTGCCTTCGTCGGCGTCGCAGAGCTGGCACAAAAAAAAGAGACAGAAAAAAAAAATAGCAAAGCGAAAATGCGAAAAATTTATCCAATTTGGTAAAAATTTAGGTCACAGCCGGGGTTCCTCTCTCTGGAAGCACCAAAAGCGCAGCGACGGCGGCAACTACAACAACGGCATGCATGCACAGGCCACAGGACTCTTCCTGTGCTGCTCAAGTGCAGCAGCAAGTGCCGGAGCCATTGTCTCGCTCTCGTTTGTTGGCGAGCCGAGCAGCTATTAGATAGCGTGAATTTGCAACGGCCGAGGACGAGGACGGAGACGAGGATGTGGACGTGGACGTGGGCAAGAAAACTCACTTAAACGCGACTATACTCTTCTTTGCACCGCTAAAAAATAAGTAAACAGGCATTAATATCTAGCCAAAGATTTATTATCTTTTGTTTTATCATATTCTTTTTTTAAGAGGTTTCTAAAGTAGTTTTCTTCAGCGAAATTATCCTTTTAATACCCCAATAAATCATGTTCTCACACCATAGTGAGTAATTGCTTTTAATTACCAACAAAACACATTTTCTTACGGTGCACTCTACTCCCACAAACGAAGCAAAACGAAAACCGCATGAAACAAGGCGCAGCCGGCACAAAAGTGAGCCATGATAAATATGGCACAAGAGGGCCGGGTAAATATAAACATAAAGCATAAAACTGAAGGACGAAGCACGAAGGCAGGAGTCCTGGTCAGAGTTCGGAGAAAGTTTGCAACTGCCAGTGACTGGTAACTGGTAACTGGTAACTGGCAACTGACAACAGCATTCGCCAGGACATATACACAGTTTACACAAGGACCAGAGCAGCGCCCGCCGCAACCCCATTACTGACAACTAATAGCACATGAAATGAGTAAATTATCGCACACTTGGTGGCGATACGCCGCCCTCTTTGCCAGCTAATTTGCAGTGAAAAGAAAACCAACAAGCCACAACATTGCGTATACGTGATATTTGCACTCTGTGAGCTCTCAGCTCTCCCTTGTGTTCCGAGCTGCGATGGGGCTGCTGCCAGCTGGCAGATAAGCGAAAAAACTGCAGCGTAAAAAATCGAATGCATATTTCACAAACACAAATGGCACATAAACTGAAAGAGAAAGGGAGAGAGAGGGGAGTGAAAGCCGTGACCAGCAGCTGCAGGTACATGGGGCTAGGTAGACAGTGTCCTGCTCCTGCCGGCCATGCCAATGGCATTTACTGAATTATTTCGCACGATATGAACTCTTGCAACAAGTCTCAATAAGTCTTAAGCTGCCAGGGGGCAGGGAAGGCGAAGAGGCACTCCTGGGCTGCTGCTGTTGCTCTGCATTAAATCAATGAATCGAATGCGCAACGGATGTCAGTAAGTTTCCATTTTGAGAAATTAAAAGTGCCCATTGCCGCTCTCATTTCCGCTGCGCCATCCCCACTCGCTTCCGCTGCCAGCGGTCAGCCGCCGAGGAGATATCGCCCTCTCAGGTAATTCCCCAAACACAATCCTATTAAAAAACTGCGTAGGATACTGAAATTACTTTCGCCAGCCGGACACAGGAGGAGGTCGAAGGAGCAAGGGACCAAAGGACCAACACGGACCAAGGACCAAGAAAAGCCGCAAAGCACTCGATAATGATGCCCTGGCCCTGCTGATGCGCCCGATAATAAGCTGCCTAATAACCCAAGGCGTGGTCCTAGATGGGCGTGACGCCCTGCCCCCAGCTTCCGTCCGCCGTGCTGCCCGTGCGCCGAGTGCCTTTACAGTTCGTCAATTTTAATGGCTCGGGTGTTGTCCTCCGCTCCGGACACACTCGGAAATCGCTGCTAAAAGTAATTCACTTTTATATTAAAAAGATTTTCGTTATGCCCGGGTCGCACGCTCATTTGCATGGCATCCCGTACCGTTTCGTCCCGTCGTGGCCTGTCCTCTCCTGCTCGCCGACTCGACTCGGCGAAAAAGTAATAAAATAAACAAGTGTCCTGGAAAAAAGGCAAGGACCATGGCATGCAGTAAAAAGCGGGTCTACGCCGATGTCCGCCGACAAAATGGTGTGAAAGTGATTTATATTTTAATTCAAAAATGAATTATTTAGCACACTTTTTAATTCCTTTTAGCAGGACGCCGCTGTGAGCCTTCTCCGTCTGCGTCGCTTTATTACGGGTCGAATCTGAAATTCTGATTACTTTTTATTTGCTTTTATTTCGAGAGTTTATTGCATTTGGTTCCGAACCAAAGAAATGCAAATATTTCGGCTCATTATTGCGCTACATTTAACATCCGGCTGGGCGGAGGGGGGAATGCGAGGCCTAAAAGCTGTTGACAGTTGGCCAAACATCCCCATGGCCCACGAAGAACGCAGAACGGAGGACCCTACTCCAGAGCAGCCAAAGGACAAATGCCATCAGACAATTTGCTGCTTAAGCGTGCAATGACATGGCGCGGAAATGGAAACGAACTTGTGCATAACATGCATAATAAAGTACACCGAGGACAGGGACTACTTGCCAAGGATGCTGGAGAGCACTCCGCGGCGAGAACACAGTGTGCAGTTGGCACCACCGCAAGTGGACTAGTTCCTGCGCTGTAATGCCTGCTGCTCCTGGAATTCCTCATCTCCACATGCCAGGCGAAATCCGGCGGCTCTTGAGTAAACCATTCCCGCGTGTTATGCCGCGCATAAAAGCTTGTTATAACCATCACTTGGCCGGGGATTGGAAACGGGATCGGGATCGGGATCGGACTGGGCTGGGCTGGGTAAATGCCTGTGAAATCGACAGTAAATTCAGCAGTCTGCAGTCTGCACTCTCTCCGTGCTCCTGCAACTGATTATTACGGACACATAAGCAGCCGCGGGGGCACAGCACTAACAATCCTGGAGCCATAACATGGCGAAAAAAAAAATATTACGCGACCAGGACGCATAGAATTTGCAGTGTGTCCTGGCCCTGGTCCTGGGTGCCGGCTCTGGCCAGACTGCAGCGCAAAAAAATTTGAATATAAAATGCGTTATGCTGTGGGATTGACAACGACCCGGGGGCGAGGCGGCGGAAGCGCAGGACCAGCGCCAGATCCTGCGGCAACAATGAAATTGCGTATGTAAATTTCATGTCGTTACGAGCGGCAGCGGCAGCGGCAACATTGCTGAAATAATTAAAGTGGAATGCACCCGCAAGAAAAATAGAGAAAAAATCGCAACGCGGCCAGTTTGGAGTAAGCGGGAGCGGGAGCCAGGGCAGGAGGTGCAGGAGTTGTAGAGTCACACAGTTGTCCTTAGTTCTCGCGGTCCTGTTTGTCTATTGCCAGCTTCGCAGCTTCTTTTTTTTGTGCAGCTGCTCGACGCTGGTCCTCCGCTGGTCCATATGCAAAACAGTGTCAGCAGCTGCTCCTGCTCCTTGCATTGCAAATGGGCGACTGCGGCTGCTCCTGCTCTGACTCCGGCTCTGACTCTGACTCTGAATCTGACTGCAACTTGTCAAAAAATGTCGCAACAACTGCAGCAGCAGCCGCAGCAGCAGCAAGTGCTTTGGCTTTGCTTTGGCATAAATATGAGGGCCATCAAATTAATATGCACGGCATATGGCTGACGATTTTGTGGTACAACATGTTAAGTGCATTCAAAGCCAGATGCTGCTGTTACACTCAGGATAAATATCTATAGGGATTAAATATTTTATTTACAGGTAAAATATACTTTGACTTGGGAAATATTTAGGTTTCTTGAGGGCTAAAATAGTATAGGATCTTTGAAAGTACTGTATATTTAGATCCTAGACTTCTTTTGAATCTATCTATATACAGTTTTGAATTTCTTTAAATTTCTTACTTAAGAGGAGTAATTTTCTCCAAGTGCCTAGCTTTGGTGCTTGGGGGCGAAGCGCATAATGCAGGCAGGACTCCTTGGGTAGGACTCCTTGGCGTCTTGGCAGGTTTTTCACGCTCCTTGAGTGACGAGCACGGATGCCCGGCGTGAGTTATGATGCTTAGCCGCATTGCTGCGGCTGGTGTGGCAAAGATAAAACTCCTGTCGCCTCGAGCGATTTTCGAGTGTGCAGCAGCAGCTGCAGGAACAGGACGAACCGGGTCTGGGAGCTGGAGGAGCGTTTAATTTGACTCGGAGTTGGCACCCGCAACTGTCCGCGGGTGTGAAGCTTTTAGCGGAATTGTCTGCGGCGGCGGCTGTGCACATGTTGCAGTGTCAGCTCAAGTGTGGCCCCGGAAAAAAAACACACACACGCGCGGCAGGACGACTCCTTCTGTCGCTGTCACCTGGTGTGCCCTTTGTTAATATCTCAAATGCATCTCACCGCTTGGCTGGCGGTTGTTCTTAATTTAAAAGCTTTTCATTAGAACCTTAGGAAAACAAACAAACATGCCAAGCTGTCAATTGTCAGACAAAGGAGAGTGTCAGAATTCGACTGCTCAAGGATGCATGGAGGAGATATCCCATGGAGATAGCCCCCTGCCACCGGAGCCATCTCCTGGCTAATGACATGTGAAATGTGTTGATAAAAAGCGTGGGAATGGCACTAAGACATTATAAATTTGCGTTCCGAACGTTTGGCAGCTGTTGATTCAGTCCACTCAACGCATCACTGAGCAAAAAGTGGCCCCGGCTCAGCCCTGTTTGGGGGGAAACTTTTACTCTGAATCAGGGAGGAGTGAAAAAGCCGGATCAGCCCCAAAGCCCGGGCCCCCGTTACGGTCAAAGGGAGCTGAGGGGCCTGGGCCTGGTCCTGCCCCTTTTGGCATATTAGCCACGCATCAGCGCACACACACAGCCGCCTCCGCCTTGTGCTGTCGCATTTGATTAGACTTTGTTTGCTGTTCTTCGGTCCTGGTCAAAAGGATATTGATAAAGGCATTGGCAGTGGCATTGGCCACACACACAGACACTGTCTGTGTGCGGGCAAAGGTGCGTTGCGAAAGTTGAGTCAAAGGTTTTCGCTTTGACTCGTAATTAATTTGCTTTGTTCCATCCGCTTGGCTGGGCAGCAGGCTCAGACGGCGGGCGGGGGGGCAACCGCTGCGTCGCCGTCGGAGGCCAAGTGAAATGGCCCTTCGGCCTGGCCATAAATTATTTTATTAAGCCACTTCGGACGGCCCTTCGGCACGCCCCGAAGTTATGTGAATTATTTTGCAAAAGTTAATTTCATGCAATAAATTCTAAATCGCGTTGGGCAGCATTCCCTCCACTCGAGTCGTCTTGAGGCGGTTTCGATTTGTTTTCCTGGGCAGAAGAGCGTTCGGGAGCGTGTGAAGCCAAGCGCTTGCTGCCCCGAAAGTATGCAACATAATTACATTTTCAGCAGGTGATTAAATGGGCCGTAATTGTTTCTGGCGCTCCCGTTGTTGCTCCACTAATAGCCGTAATTAGTGGCTGATCCCTGGAAGGAGAGCAGACGGGATGAGCGCCAGTGAGGAGCGCCAGCTCCATCTCCAGCCTAAGGGCCCAACCGAGTCGGAGTCAAAGGAAGGCCTGGCCTGACTTTAATTTATGCCCGCGTGTCTCTCGGGCGTTTGTTTTGGCCCATTCGCTGCGGGCCACATTTAAATTACACGACCTCACCCGCCAGCCATGTTGGCCAATAAAACTTTTTCACTCAAAACAATAATTGAGCGACATTGCCGGCCCACTTGACTCCGTCTCGGAGTCTCGGAGTCCTTGTGTGTGTTTGTGTTTGTGTTTGTCCTGGCTGGTTGGTTGGCTGGCTGGCACTTCGGGCATCAATAAGCATCTCTTGATAAATGTCCAATTTAATTTTGTTCTCTTTACTTATCTCTGCGCCTTTGATTCGCCTCCCACATGGCCTGGTTGTTTTTTTGTTTTTTTTCATCCTATATGCAGGAGCTTTTCCGCCTTTTATCCCATTCTTTTTCCTTTCATTTTTTTCTTCCTTCTGCCGATTTTATTTCGTTTCATTGCTGGCACCATTTCTTACACTTTGTCGACTTCTTTTTCTGCTCCCCCTCTCTGTAATCACGATACGAGCGAATGAATGGCATATTCGCTTGCCACTTAAGCAGATAAGCATTTCAGCAATTGAGAGCTGGGATTACGGAGAGCCCTTCGATTTATAACCTGGAAGCGGACAAATAATTTCATAAAAAAATATTACACGATGTGGCGGCTGGCTGGCTTAACTTGTTGCATCTTACCAATTTTTTTACTCAGGTTACCACTCCATTCTGTCAGTGTATCCGAGTTCACTTCAGGGGAAGCCCCACATCAATTCCATGATTTTCATTCTTTTTTTTTGTTGCGTTGCCAGCAGTGGAGGGCCAATTTATTTTTGCCTCCATTTTTCTTGGGGTTTTTGCAGCTTGCGCTTTAAATGTAATTTAATTCGTCTTCCCATTTTCCACTTGCAGACATCGCCGCCAGCAGACGGCGTCTGGCGCCGGAACTGTCTAGCGGGTAAGAAATATGCTGAGGCTTTGATTTAATTGAACTTGCGTCATTCTGCCCCTGAACCAAGGAGTGGTTCCTGCAGAGTGTGTGCATCTGCTCCATATTTAAAATACGGCGGGCTTATTAAACAGCTGGCGAACGCTTAAATAAGGTGGACTGGGAGGAGCAGGAGGAGCGCAGGCGGTGGAGTTTGGCTAATGGAAGTCTGACACTGATACCAAGCGTGCCTGCTATCATCCGCCTGCTGGCAAGAGACACTGGAAAAATACTTAACCTGGCACTTCCTTGTATAAAAACAAAGAAAACTATTCTTTTTTGTTACCTAATCTTTAATTTGTCAACTTTTTGAAACAAAAGATATATGATTCAAGTTAATTTTAGCTTGTTAAGTGTCCTTTTCCTTATTTTCTTTAGAAAATTGTACATTTTACTAATAGAAAATATCCTGAAATGATTCTGCGAGTGCATGCCACATGTGGGCCAGCATTGAGGCTAGTAAATATTGTCTCATTTGGTATGCTGTGTGCCGTGGCCAAAATCAATAAATCAAAGCCGGCCAGGCCAGGCGGGCAGGAGGAGTAGTGCAGGATGTGGCTCAACCCAGCGGAAGGAGGACGAGGAGCAGGCGGCGGTGGTGGTGTAGTCCTGGTGGCTGGCAACTTGCTGGGTCTTGAATGCGACGTCACGAATGTCGCACTCTGGCGCGTGCCTTGGCCCCAGCTGGAGCTGCCAAACATATTTGCGTGCGGCAATGCAAACAATGCTGCTGCCACGCCCACTCCCGCGTCCCGCGTTCAAGGCCGCCTGGTTATGCAGCCCGCTAACCCGTAATCCCGTCACTCCGCGCCCGCATTGATAGTGCCTGTCTAATGTTTACAGCAGCTTCCCCTGCCCAAGGGTCCTGACCTGGCAACAGGTTGACCCAATCCCACACACACACACCCACAGACCACCCCTCGCAGGCATGCAATGCAAACTTTAACATTGTGCAGCCCTTGCCCAATACTATAGCCAAAGTATATACATATAGTACATGTGGGGGGCCCGCCTGCATGTCAGCTGGGAACGGTGCGGCCACAAAGGCAAATACGCTTGGCTAAAACTTGAAGCAGCTCAAAAGTTTCACGTTTTAAAGGCTTAACTCCCATCCCGGGATCACCCCCCTTTTCGGGCCCGCCCCTGGAGAGCGGCTGTGCTGATTTTTTATGCGCCGCTCTGTGGGTTTAAAAAGCAATTCCGCAACTGTTTTTGCAATGCCACACACACACACACAGAGAACAGAGAGCTCGGCTCGCACAGCACACAGCACATAGCATACAGCACACAGCATATGTAGCCACGAGCTCCACATTCGCATCCCAGCGGGCTGGCAACAAAGCTACCGAGCCACAGAGCCACATAGCCATCATCCCAGTTCGCCCTGGTCGTACCCGTTTCCATTCCCATTCGGATTCCCCAATTCCAGTCCCAACAATGCTGTCGTTATCGTCGTTTTCACTTCAATTAAAAGTTGGCAACTTTTCTTGCCATGTTTACCTAACTTGGCGAGGACGTGGACCTGGCCTGGCCTGGGCTCGGGGAGCTGTGCTCCGCCGCTCCGATTGCCATTATGCAGATTCGTATGGCTGATTACCGAATTACAAACTGTAATGGCAGCAATTGTTTCGCTGGCATATGGCACGCCAATGGCAAGTAGGCCGCAAGTTGTCACCGCCAAGAAGGAGAGAGGGGGCAGAAAGGAGGTCCTTTCACTAAATGCCGTCAAACGGGGGCGGTGCCGGGCGCCTGGGCGCTGCTGTTGGGTGTTTTACAACAATGTCATGCAACAATTTGCAGCAGACACTCACACACACCCACACTTACACACACGCTGAGTTGAGCGCACAAAGAAGGTCAGACCTTAAAGCACGTATCCGCCGTGTGGGCCGAACGACTTCCGTGCTGTTCACGCCCCAATGCGTCGGCCCCTGCCTTCCAGGCCGCTGATCCCGCTGCCAGGAATTTCCGCGAACGTTAATTGCGACAAGCCAGCGCTCGCCGGGGCCAAAGGAGCCAAAGAAATGCCATCTGCCTGCACCTGGAAATGGCTGGAGAGACAGGTGCACGCAAGTGTATAACAACTTAGTTGAGGGACTTGCCGCACTCAAAGGAAATATTTAAAAAAAAAAAGGAAAAGAAATAAGGACTCTGCACTTAGTCGCCTGACATATGATATGAAATCTCCCCAGGCTTTGGCAGCTGCTACATCTTTTCAGGGGAGTCTTGCTCTACAGAATATTTTTTCTTAAAAGTAATTAGATGCCAGAGGGTGGCAGTTCGTTAGGAGACCTTATACCAAGGTATTTACTATTATATTTATTATTTAATTAAAGGCCTTTCCCAAACAAAAAATAAATCGTAACCCTTGTGCCATCTCTAGCTAGAAGCAACCTGATGCAGTCCTGCGAACTCCATATGTTGCAATATCGACGACATCCGGCAGAGTTAGGGGATAGTCGTTTTATGGAGGTGTCATTTGGCATTTTCTTGCCGCCGCCACTCGCTTGGCTTCCCTGCCTGCCTGCCTGGCTTCCGTTCGGTATCATTAAAATTGATTCTGCAAAGAGAGAGAGAGAGGGGTCCGTGGCGGGCACGGGGAAAGTCGAAAGAAAAGCCAGAGAACCGATGGAAGTTGGCTTTTCCATTTGCCAAACACCAAGGAATTTAGTAAATTGCTTTTCAGCTTGCACACCTTGCCGCAGTCCGGGGCGGCGGCGGCGACGGCAGCTACTTGGCTGTGCGTTTGGTTTTGCAATTAGTTTTCGCCCGGGGCCATGGCAAAAAGTTGCACTGGCTGCTTAGTCACAGAGGCAGAGGGGCAGAGGCAAAGGGGGAAGGGGAGGAGCAGCACACACACGCAAGCCACATTCTTCTTTTATTGTGGTCTATTGTCAAGTTATTGTTGCGACTTTGGCAACTGTAACAAAAGCGATTAAAACTGCCATAAAACCTGAGCCCATTAATAGCGCAATAATATTATCAGCTTATGTTCAATGCCTCATGCAGGAAGAGCGACTCTCCGAGCGAGTCCCCGCCACCAAACTAAACTTTGTCTCTTGTATTTTCATTAACATTTATTGGTTTTTTACTTAGACGTCAGGACATAATAACTTGGTCCGTGTCCCAAACAAGCACACACACACACACACACACACACAAGCCGCACACTCTCTCATCCCGGCTGAGTCGTCGTTCGGGGCCCATTCGCTGCAGGTCCTTCAGGCTCAGCATCAGCCCGGCCCGGCCCTGCCCGGCCCTGGCTTCTGGCCCGGCACACAATATTTCGCGGTCGTATCAGCGTCATCATAAAATAACGTTAATGACGGCAACAAGGTCGTAAAATCAAAATTTCTGCTATTTCAACGCTGAAACCGCTGCGGTTGGCAACAGCGATGGGAGTAGCTGATGCCGGCAGCTTAGCAACATTGTTGATACGAGACCAGACCAGATGAGATGAGATGATGGCGATGGCGATGGCGCTGGCGTTGGCGCTGGCGCTGGTGCTGCCTATGGGTAGACGGAAGCAGTAACTGAAACGGAGACCGAGCCGAGACGAGACCCGAGACCGAGACCGAGACTGCTGCTGCCCTTGCAACCCAGCAGGCGCCGACATGGCCTGAATACAAGCCGCACAATCAAACGCACACACACAAACACACACACGAACGCAGACAGGAACGCCCAGGCCGCAATGTTACCCGGCTGTAACATGTGGCGTATGCGTAATACCACGGAAATTTAATTACTTTAAAGGCGCGTTAGGTGGGTCAGTGGATTGGAAGCACACAAATAAAGCCATCAAGCTGGCGGAAGGGGATGGCAAGCGAATCACAGCCACTTGATTGTTGGAGATAAAAGCCAGGCAGGAAGGTGTGCACAGAGAGAAAATGTGTAGTAAAGATTAGATAGTGATTATAGGTCTTCATTGAGTTCAAAGTATTTATTTACTTACCTCTTTCAGACTATAATTAGCTTTGAATATTTTCCAGTGCATATTTAACTTAAATTTCGTCTGGCACTTGAGAGTTGAGGCACAAGATCACAGGCCGGGTTACTTATCAGAGGCGCTTAACGGAATTGTCAAAATAAATTCCACATTGTCTGGTACTTTGTTCCAAGCGGCGACCTGTGATAGGCTCCTGCCGCTCCTCCTGCTTTCCTGCAAGCGATTGCAAATTGTATTTAATGCGCTGCCAGGGCAACCAGTTGAAAGGGTCTATATATTTTCTATGTGCCAGTGGGACGTGCAGCGCTTTAAATATTCATTAGCCAGCAGCCGCAGCAGCAGCAGCAGCAGGCACCGCAGGTCAGGGCCGCAAAGTGAGAAATGATATTTGAAATTAATTTAAATCACCGAAAATGTGAGCCACCAATGAATTGGCCATCGAGAATGTGCAGTTTTTGATGGCGGGATTCGATGGGAAATCGCAGCCAAGACCTTGGGCCATTGGCCATTGTCTGAGCCAGGTTTATGGCCGGGGGTTTATGGATGGGATGACTGAGGCATCGCCGTTCAGATTTTATCGTGCCGGCGTTAAAAGGTCGTAAACGTCTGCTGTCTGTGGCCTAAGTAAATCAGCATAAAACCTAACTAAATGAAGACAATCAAAGTGTGGCCACGCCCCGAATTGCATACATATATACATGTGTCTCATTTAGACATCGGGCCACTCGAATTGAGTCACAGGCGTCTAGCGGCAGATGGCAGGACTTGCTTGTCATGGTTTTTGTAGCCCGGCCTGCGACGGCTCCTTGCACTCGAAATTATGCTGTGGCCAGGACTTTGCCGTTTGGCCTCATTCCTCTCAAAATATTTGCAGGCGAGGCAACAACAAAAAGGAGCCCGGCCAGTAGCCCGGCCAGCAGTGGCCCAACAATATGGTAAACTATATAAAAATTTGCCCAGGCCAACGGACAAAAGGTCGGGATAGCGACATCGTTATTGTCCTCATTGTCCTGGGCCTGGTCAAGTGGCTAGCAGCCGGGACGATGACGAGGACGATAGCTATATAGATATAGCAGCAGCGGCAGTAGGAGCAGAGGCAGCAGCAGCAGCAGCAGGAGCTGGAGCAAAAACAGCAACAAGGAAGATTTTACTGTCCTAATAAAAGACAAACAAAGGACCTTTGGGGCAGCCCACCACGGAGCTCTTTCGTATCGCTATTTGCATTATTTTATTTGCCTATAAACGGAGCCATATTTTCTGCAAGTGTAGGCCACTCACACACACAGCCATTTGTTTATTTTCCTACACTACACAATTTTAAGCAAAATAAGTAATTAAAAAAGTCATAAAGTGGTCGGCTTGGGCTTCTATCTCGGCCATATCCCAGGCTCCATAAAAATCAATGCCGACAGACTGGGGCCAAGTGAAAGGCGGGAGTGAGGGGGGAGACGGTCACCGGAAGGGAGGGGCGGGGGTCAGACTCGCTGAGGTCAATTCACTTGACTTTAAACGATAAACATACTCGTAACCGAGTACAACAGCACAGCGAGGCAAACAACTTGTAAGCAATTAAGGCAACGTATTGACCTCTCCTTTCTGCCCGTTTTTGCGTATGCGAATGTCCGGGCTCCGGACTCCGGACTCCGGACTCCGGCGGATGGCCGAAAGGGAATGGGTGATGTCCGGACAAGCAGGCTGTCGCCAACCGTCTGCCGTCCATATCGATGTCGATGTCGACACGACCATTTTTACCCTCACTCAGCAGTAATAAAATGGTGCTTCTCGATCATCAGCGGCTGGAAATCGATATTCAAATTTGGGGTAATTTAATTAAAGAAAAGATAATTATCTTTTGGCGAAGGGAATAAAGAATAAATGTCATTTCTTGATATTTGATCTGGACTAGGAATAAGGAAAATTATTATGTCTTCTATAAATAAATACTTGATTAATTATATTGGTTTATTTTAAGCCTAAATATCTCCACAAATTCCCCATCCCAATCGTATAAAAATATATTAAATGACATCTTAATCCGGAGACTTTATTTAAGTACTTTTCACATCAATGTTAGCTTTGCTTTTATTTCCTGCTAAGAGTATTTTCTATTTGATTTGTTTATATTTCAATTCCAATTGTTAAATATTAACTGACCAACTTGTTTTGACTGCCATTGTGGCTCTCACACCACAGCTGATCACGAGCGTGTGGGGTTTTATTTTGAATTTGTGGCTACTAGTTGGGCCGGCGCCACTGGCCAATTAAGAATAAATTGTTTTGTCTTTGCTTTGTGCAGCGTATTTATTTAAATGGAATTTCTGCGTATTTTGATTTATTTTAAATATATTCTGTGCATTTCTATGTGCATATGTATGTATGTGTATGTGAATTTCGGTCAATGCGCTGCACAAAGTAAAGCGATTTTATTTCGCATAAAAAGTGTTTATGCGCTGGAAATTGAGGTCGTCAGCGTTTTGGAGTACACATGTGTGTGCGAGTGCATGTGTTTGCGTGTGAGAGTATGTGTGACTGAGTGTGTGTGTTTGTGTGTGTGTGAGTGGCAAGTTTTGGCTCACGGCTGAAGTGCCATCCCCTTCCCACCACATTTTTTTAAACTTCTACACTTGGATAACTTAAGTTCCAAAGATTATAATCAAGGGAAAGTTTCCTTGCTTAAGGGTAATATTTATAAATAGTTTGCTCTTATAATTCCCAAGTCAATGTTCTGGCTAGAGGGTAGATTTTCCGACCTCTTCAAATTTAAAAGTTTATTAAGAGAGTTTAGAATAGTTTCAAGGTAAAAAAGTATTTACAATTTTAAGATTTATAAAATAAATTAAATACTCTCAAAGATCTAAGGTTTTTCCTTTTTTACTCGTTTTTAAACTTGACTTAAAATCTAAAATTATATATAATTTCAAGTTAATTTATCTTCTTTTCTAATTGATCTTAAATTCATTCTTTATTTTGAATTTAATAAAGAAAACCTATAGTTTTTGATATACTTTTTTTCTGAGTGCACCCGGACCCGCTAAATGTTTGGCGACATGCTGGCAAAAAATGAAATTCTCCGCCTGTTTGCCACAGTGTTTGAGTGTGTGTGTGTGTGTGTGCGTCTTGTTGTTGCCGCTTTCGCTGCTTTTACTGCTGCCATTGTTACCGTGAAGTTGAGCTGTGTTAATGAAATGCGTTTGCGTTTTTTTTTTAGCTGCCACAAAGCGCAACTTGTAACTTGCGGAGGCCGAGCGAAAACTTTTGCGACTGCCTCTCGAAAAAAGAAACCCTTTTTGGCCGCCCAACGCCCCCTATTCGCAACTGTAATTAAATGCAGCGCATAACTGCTCCGAGCTGCGCCAGCATTTATATACAAGAGCACTACCACACACACACAGCGAGGCGACTTTCGCGCATTTAAAGTTTTTTCTGTTCTTTTTTGTATGTATTTTTGTTTTTCTAGCATTTTGACCTAAAATCTTCGCTGTCGTCGTCGCCGTTGCCGTCGCCGTCCCTGTTACCGCACTAATGTCAAGTATGCTGCCGGCGGAATTTTCCATTCCCATATGCGGCAATTATGTGGCCCTTTTCCGCGAGTCGCGAGCCGGGTGTGCGGGTGTGCGGGTGTGCGGATGTACGGGTGTGCGTGTGTGTGTCTGGGCCACAGTAACAATAATTGCGAGTAATCAAGTAATGCTCATTTGGAAGGCACAACAAAGTGTATCGCGGCGATAAAGACATCTCGTGCCGGCACCAGGGTCGCGTCAAATGTGACATGTTAATTCCAGGCCAGCTGGCAGCCAAGTTAGCACCCCCACAGCCTCCGATTTCGGCGTACCCCTCTATGAGCTGATTGAAGTGCGACGTCCCGGCGATAAGAGAGAGAGATTTTCCCTGGAAAAACTCCTTGGCTGCCTACATATGCGTAAAAGGTGCGACGCTTCAGTACGCTACGCACACGTATACGCCCCGTGTGTTTCAGCGATTCTGAAAAATTGCGGCCTTGCTGCAGCACTCGACTGTGAGCTGAGCAAACAGCCAGAAAGCGGAAAAAACAAGCCGAGACCAAACAGCAAAAAATGTTAGACAAACAAGAGCCCAGTCAGATGTGAAATGAAACAAATTCTGGTTCATGTAGGTGGAGCGGGAGGAAGGGGCAGGGAAATTGCAAAAAAAAGAAACAAATTATTTGCACAGATACCAGTTCAAAAATATTTAATTTATTGCTTTGCAAGAGAGGTTTAAAGAAATTGAAGAAATGGGTTTAGCTCAATCGAAATTCGATTTGTTTTATCTTTCTTTCAAAAAAATTTAGATTGTGATATTCATATGAATATATGGAAAATATTTGTAAAAGAAATGAATTAAGGAAAACAGCATCACAGTAACTGTTAATATATATTTTAACATCGTTAGACAAGAGTTTAAATAAATACTTACTAGTTTTACAATCAACATTACAATCTTTGCGCTAAAGAAAGACAGAACCCAACGAAGGTCCATTATATTTAATTTTAGCTCAAAGAAGAATACAAAATAAAGCCTCAATCTTTTAAGAAAAAGGTGATGATTCAATGAAATATTTCAAGAGATATAAATACTTAAAACTAGTAAGAAATTCTTTAATTTAAAACTGCATAAGAAAAAACTTCTCAGAATATAATTACCAAGTGAAAAATGCAATTTAAAATTCAAATTCATTTTAAAACAGTCGAGAAACAGTCTGAAGAGAATTGTGAAATTTCATGAAACCATTCTAGCCGAAAAAGAAAATAAATATATAAGCAAACAAAAAACTGTGTAAGACAGAGAATTTCCTCGTTTATCTTCCCCGGCCCATCAATATGCGGCAACTTTTTAGGCCGCCCTCCATATTCTGGCCTTTATTTTAATTTATTTGCCATTCTGGCGCACACCCTCGCACAGATAAACACACGCACACACACACACAGAGTGGCCCGGCATCAACGCTTTGGCAAAAGGCTAAGGGAGTTGGCTTTAAAAAAAAATACCAAACTTTTGCTTTGCTTTGTGCAAAGGGCTAAGAACAGAGAGGAGGCAACAACAGTTTAGTGAGTGTGTGTGTGCGAGTTCGAGTGTGTGTGTGTGTGTGTGTGTGCCAAGCAGCAGGCTGTCAAAAAGTTACTTATTTTCTTTTAAAAACTTGTACAAGTCTTTTTGCGCTCCCCGTTTCGCCGGCTTGGCTTTTCGACCTCGCCGGGCTCCCTCCGCCGAGCTCCTCCCATGTCCTGATTGCTCCTCTGCCCTGTGCGATGTTTACACAGCTTTTGCTTTTGATAAGGTTAATCAAAAGTTTTTTAATCCATTCTGCATACAGGCAAACATAGACCGACACATCCCCCGCCCACATCCTTGCACACACACACATCCACACTCGCCAGAGAGAGCGGAGAGATCATCAGTATCAGATTCGTGTGTCCTCATTATGCATTAGTGCCTGGCAAAAGACGAGGTCTCCGCTCGGGCCACTTTGAGCCCGCGGCTCATTCGAACTTTGACGCTGCAAAGTGAATTCCATGAATGCCAAATTATATGTATTTGTTTTTCCCAAGTTCCCCGCAGGCCGCACTAACCAGGAGGACGCTGCTGCCAACTCCTTGCTGGCTGGCTGTTTAAAAATCGCATAATTTATGTGCCAAAGTTCAGCGGAATCACTTTGGACAGCGTCGGGTAGCAAAAACTTTGCAATTAAGCTCGGAGAGAGACATTTGGCAAACGGCAAAGTGAATTGAACCGCTGTTCAAGGAGCAGAGCAGCACAGCACAGCTCACTGCTCCCACTCCCACTTCCACTCACTTCTCTCCACCTGTTCAGGTGGAAGGTTGCAGCCCAGGCAGCTGCAACTTTTGCGATAACTTTAAATCATCTAATTATGAGTAGCAGCCATCGGACAAGGTGAGCGGGCGGGCGGTTGTTCGGCCAGGGGTGACTGGGTGGGTAGCTGGGGTAGCTGGGGTAACTGCCAGTGGCAGCATTTAATTTCCGCTGTCTCAGCTCAGCCTGCTTACCTCCAGACCGCCGCCGCCGAACGAGCCCCATTCGCCCGGATTCCCCCGGAACAGCACTGAGGGGCCCCCGGAACCTCCGGAACTCCCGACATAACTGACACTTTACTTCATTTCTGCTGACTGGAATTAATGGCTTTTGTTGGCATAGTTTTAACGCTTGAACTTCGGTTGCCGTGCTGTGTGTATAAAATTTATGTTCGAATTTATTGCAAAGTTTATTAGACAATTCCTTTTTTGCAAAGTAATTTTCGCCCAAGGAGCGCCGAGAGGGAGAATTTTTTTGTGAAATTTATGAGCTTCATAAATGACCGAAGCATAAAGTCCGTCCGTTCCCTGGTCAACGCTGCGTATGAGCAACGTGCCAATTGCCATGATTTCTGAAACGGTGCTAAGGATATATATATATGTGTGTGTGTGTGTGTGTGTGTGCTGGAAGGATCCGACGGAGTAAGGTCGGCGGTAACAGCTCTTCACATTACGAAATGATGTCGGCTGAATGCAAAAATGCCATAAATATGAATGAGCTGCCGTGCAGAAAGAGAATCCTTACCGCATTCTCGGCCCAATCCCCCCTCCGCCCCCCCATCTTGCACGTTGCCATTGCCCAACTGATGTACTTTATTTGTTACAACATATTTAACTGTAGTTTTCCGCCCGCCAACCTCCGCTCCACCTGCTGCCCCCGCTCTATCCGCCTGTGGGCAGGCTTTTAGTTTCAGCTCTCTGCTTCTGATTTATGGCGGCGCAGGCAAAACATTTCAAAAGCCAGCCCCAGAAACTGTGTCAGAGTGTGTGTGTGTGGGTGTGTGTGTGTGCGGGGAAAATCGGTGCGGAGGCAGAAGTTTCCTCATAACTTGGCCCCGGCTGTCCATCCGCCTGCCACTTGTTGTGTCTCATCAAAAATGTATTAACGAGCTTGCATAGCAGAAGATTTTTATCTGCCGGCGTTGATTTCATTTTGAGCTTAGTCCTCGCCCATCCTGCCCCTGGGTCTGACTTAGATTCGAATCGCTGGCGTTTTCAACACGTGCATGCAAAGTTGTTTGCGGCAGCTGCGACTCCTGCTCCTGCTCCTGCTCCTACTTTTGCTCCATCCTGGCGCCAGTTTTCCTTCGCTTTCCGGCTCTTCTGAAACTTTTAATGGCGCATTATTTCATGCTATAAATTATGACTAAGGCCGTCCGCGTATTAACCGCCAGCAGATAAAAACTGTTAACATTTAACAAAGTCAAGTGGCGCCAATGACAAAGCGCTCTTTGACATTTGCCGCTGATGAACCACCAAGAGCGAGGAGGAACCAAGCGCCGCGAAGAGGCCCCCCAAATGACATCCGAAAAGGTGCATTTCGTCGGACCCAGGGCCCTTTCATTTGGCGCTTAAGCAACCGGAAACGGCAAAGAACTGACGCAAAGTTTCCTCTTTTCCAGCCGTGACGCGATCTTGGGCTTCTTGGGCTTGGGCAAAAGTTATTCTGTAACAGAAAAACAAAGCCAAAACAGGAATTGTGAGCACAAGTTTCAAATGCCACTTTATCTTGTGGCTACTGGAAGTTGCTGATGCTCTGATGCTGATGCCGCTACGCCTAGAAGCAGGCTACACTTTATTTTCCGTGTGGCTGTTGCTGTGGCATGTCTGAGAATTTATGTGGCTGCGGCGGATTTTTGAGCAAAATAAGCAACTACTGTCGCACTCCCTCCCCGGGAACAGACAAAAAGTTATGAGTTTTGTGTCATAAATTGCCACCGAAATGGCGGATGCGATTCCACCTGCATGGCCATTGCTTAAACGAGTATTTGTGTGCGCGCGATGTTTATGCAGAAGCTCATTTCACGCTTCCGCTTCCGCTTTCTATTATGTAAGACATCAGTGGCAGCGGCAGCGGCAGCGGCGACGACGACGGCACAGAAAAAACAAAATCATAAATTTGTAATAAAATAAATATTCCTTTATCCTCGTGTAGTCTTCGCCGCCCCACAGTACACACACATAACTTCGGCTTAAGCTTGCCCTCCGGCAGGAGGTTAAAGCTGCGGGCAGAAAAACAATGTTTTCGCACAAACTTTGTTAACTTTGGCTTTGGCAAAAAATTAGCTGAAATTAAATTAAAAGCGGGCTAATGAACGCGTAGATTTTCGGCTTGCTAATCAAATTAAATGCAGCCAGAGTCCTTGATGAGAGAAGGAGTGAAAGGAATAAGGGAAAGCTGAGTAAAATGTGAAAAGGATGAGAGTTTTGCATGTCACGCTGGCAGCAGCGACAGCGGCAGCGGCAAGGACCAGACCAGCATTAACCCCAAAGCGACCGAGGGGATGGATTCAATCTCAGCCAAAGGCAGCTCTGGCTTGTCATGATGCCACGCATCGTGTCGCCTACAATGTGGCAACATAAAACTATTACCACGACGACATGAACACAACTCCTAATTACCCAGGGATTTGCATTTGTCTTGCGACGTGCACACATGAAGAAAAAATGTTGCTTTTTGGGGGTTATTTTTATTTTTATATTATACACAATCATTTATCTTTATGTTCTTTATTTCCTTAACATAAAATATAGTATTTTTGGTTACTTAATAAATTGGATATTAAAAGATCAAAGTTACTAGGTAATTTTTTTTCATTTAAAATTCTCCAATTATTTACACAACATAATTTTACGTTTTTAACACTTTTTGGAATCAGAAATGTATATAAATATTATTATATTTTGTAAGAACTATTTCTGGGCTCTAAATATGATATTTTGTTTTGTATTTTCCTCGTTTTTCTCTGTGTATAGTGAAGAGATATGTGTATATGTGTGTGTGTGGCATGTCGAGGCCGTGGGTGTCATAAACGAATCTTATCTGGCTCGCCTTTTTCTGGGCTGCCACGCCCAGTTCGACTCTCGCCTGTCTCCGGCATGCACTCTCTATCGCTCTCAATCTCGCCGCTTCTCTGCCGCTCTCTCTCCTTCCGTTCTGCTCTTTAATTTTACGGCTTGTAGCGGAAACGCAGCCGCCATTTTCTTTTCACTTCATTGCCATCGCCATGTCGTCGTTGGTGCTTCCATCACCCCGTCCCCACAGCCCGCACAGCCCGCAAAGCCCCGTCAACACCAGCAACCCCTTGCCAAGGCCCACTCACTATTTAGCCCGAAAGTCATTAGCTTGTCTCGTTTATCTTTTAATGAGTGTAAAATAAAAACGACATGGTAGCGCCGCGGCGGCTTAACAGCTTACCAAGTGGAGCAACCAAAAAATTCCAAGACGAACGCAAATTATCGGGCTGTTAAGACTGCACACCCCACTTCCCATCGCCCCCACCACGTTCTTATCGCAATCAGAAGTCAGAGGCCAAGAAGGCAGGGTAATCTGAAGGGGCCTAGTAATAGGCAAATGTTCGTCATTAACCCGATATCCGACATGAAAAAAAACAAACATTGCTGGGACGCGTCAAAGGATATTACACTTAAGCATGTGAAATGTGTAGATAATGACACAGTAAGTGAAGTCTCAAAAATAAGTACAAGATCATAGGAATAACGATGAATGGTATTTATTAAGAGGACAAATTGAATGAAAGAATATCTCATTTCATATATATATTACTGATACTTTTTAGTTGCAATATTATGCTTTGTATTTTACCTTTTAAAATACATTAGCCAAGGGAAATTCCAGTTTGGAATGATGTAATTATAATACCTCCATCGCTCCAGCAGAAAAACTATAAATCCGCTTAGCCAACCCACTCCTAGTAATATATAGGCAAAGTAATAGTATTCCGTGTCAAAGATCTGGATCTCCCGCGATGTGGATTTCCGAAAGGTGATTTCTCCACCATCAATTCCCTCGGAGAAGGCATCTTTTACCAGTTTCCCAAAGATGCCGGACTCCCACATCCGCCGCAGGTAATCATTGAACAGCTCCACATACGGCAATCCATGCCTAAGGGCCAAAAAGAAGTGCCTTTCGGTGTAGATCTCCGAGAGCTTCTTGAATATGGGCACTCGCAGATACTTTTGCTGAAACAATTCGAACTCAATGCGATCCTCGTACGCATGATAGATGTAGGTTGTGTTCAGTTGCTTGCGATGGCGGAACACCTCCTTTTGCGATGTTACTTCCACAATGTTGTCGAATCCCTCCTGAATCTCCCCCCTCTGAGTCATATTCATCAGCGCTGCCGCATCGATGGGATCGAGAAGCAATATCTTTTTTCTCTGAAACAGATCGTCATAGGTGTTGATTTGTGATTTGAAGAGGCCAGCAGACAGCGAACATGACAGCTGTGCCGTATAGAGATTTGTCAGAGTAAATCCCACGGTGAAAAGAACTAGAAAGGTCACAACATTATGCAGTCCCAGGCAGTAGTGCCAACTCCTGCTTAAGGGAACCTGCACCATTAGCTGCAAGACGTCTATGAAAGCGACCGGCAGAGAAGGGTAAGCCTCCTGGTCCCTATTTCGCATCCACCAAATCCACATGGAAGCGTACGCCATGCTGGCTATTATAGTTAGCCAGACTATCCAGGCGAAGGGTCGCAGAAAGTACAGACTCTTAGCCAGGGGCTCAGACCAGGGAACGATAACGAAGGTCTTGACATTGTATAAGACCAGACTGCGGTAGAAGAATGCCCACTTGAAGTCCATTGTGATCCGGGGTATCATATCTATTTCGTCCTTTATCAGAGCATTAACATACGCCTCAATCGGTATCGGATCGAGATCCTGAAGGACAAACTCCTCTGTGCCATTGTAGGCTCTAATAAACCCATTTAACAGCTTGTACATGTAGCCAGCATAGATTTCTTTTCCTTGGCGATTTTGGTAGTGAAAGCATCGCGGAGGCACCGTCTCCACCGTTAGCCGTACTCTGTGTCCTTGAAGATTCCTTAGCCTGGTCAGCCGATAAAAGTCGTTCATATCGTTGATCGCATGGACTTTGATCTTTGGATATGGCTCGAAGCTGTGGAGCTTGCCACTGGCCAAATTCAAAGTCAATACACGAAGGAATCCCTTGCTCAAGGCCTCCTCAAAGAACCCTAAGTTCTTGCTGACATTCCCGACATACAGCAGGGGCAAGTGCTGCAGTCCCCAGAGAAGTTGCTTCAATCCATCGAGAGTTCGATTCTCCGTGGGCTTTTCCAAGCAAGCTATGATCAAGCAACGCTCACTAAATCTACCGATGAGTTTCTGTTGCTCGGAGAGAGAGTTCAGCACCAAGTTTGACACTCCCGAATCGAAACACAACTCCTGGTCTCCGCAGTCCAGGTAAACATTGAGCCCCAGACGCAGGTCTCCATTGAGGCGGTTGATTACCTCCTCTGGTGTCCAGCTCCAGGCTGTACCAAAAAATAATACAAATGGCAACGAAGTGAGGAAGCGGCACATGGTTCGGCGCTGTGATATGAAAGGACACTGAGGCGGTGGAAATTAAAACTTGTCGAAGTGGAATATGTTGAAAGAGAGATCCCAATCGCAATCAATTAAACGAATATAGCACTTATATTAACATGAGGTAAACTAACGTTTTCAAGGGGCAAATGCATGCCGTGCCTGGGGTAATGGACTCTTAAAACTAATAACTTAATACAGGTGGAACACATAACTAATTTAGATTTAATCTGTTATAGAAAATAATTGCCTTTTTTCTTCGTGATTTCATGGGCAGAACTGCGTAGCTTGATAAATATTTTCCCAAAGCGCATCTGCCTTCGTTTGCTTGGTTTTTCTTTGGCTTATGAGACCCCTCCTGGTTCCTTAAAGAGAATTATTCGCCTCACCATATCCTTCCAGCTTTTGTCCTTCCTTTAGCTTTCTCTCCCTCTCTTTAAGACTACGCAGTCAGCTCCCACTGGTCTTACTATCGTCGCCTTCGACTCTGCTCCTAATCTTCAGCTTCTACTTAACATTAAGCTTGCCTTTAACCAACACTTCCACACAAATCAAGTATACGCACTGGGGGCCGGTGACTGGCCAGCAATGCTTTAGTCGCTCCCTGGCTGGCGATGGAGCTGTCGTAAGCCCAACCCCCAGCAGCACCCCAGTTCCCATCTCACAGCTTTCAGTTCCCATCTCACAGCGCCGCTCCCAGACCGCCTCTTCCTGTTTATTCTTAAGCTGCCACTTAATCCAGCCACTTCATCCGCTCCCCTCGCTCCTCCTCCCGCATCCCAGTGCCTGTATAAACAGCCACGCCCATCACGATTCGCCGCCAGCGTGTGTTTGCGTGCTCACCGGGACTGCGGGCTACGGGCTGCGGGCCAGGGGCTAGGGAATATGGAATCCGGAATACGGACTCCCGACCAGGGAAACGCACTTTTTGTTGCTCCCGGATTCCTTTTTTTGTCGCTCGCCACCGTTGCTGCTGTTGTTGGCCCTTAATTAAATATTAAATGCGCCTAATTGCGCATTTCATAACTCAGGCAACGGCAGGTAATTAATTATTTACGTTCAACTAAATTGAGCAGCACCAGGCACACGACGGCTCACGCACAAACTTTCGGCGCCGCAGGCCACGAGAAAACACAAATACATATGCCCCAAAAACGTATGGTAAAAAAACGGAGCGAAAGGATGGTCTTAACCGGAGCCAACCGGGCCGGGGAAGCATGTAAATTAATATGTCTACGGCAGGCAAAGTGAGAATCATTTGCGGCTCAATCCGGACGCACCTTAAAGAATAAGAAAGCAAACACAGTTGCGTGACTTTGATGTTGAAACTTAAACCGAACGGCCCCGGGGGCCCATTTAATTATGCAAACTCCGGGAGCCGGGAGCCGGGAGCCGAGGCCTGAACACTGCTCCCGGTGCTGGCGCTCGTGCATAAAATGATGAAGAAACCCGGGCTTGATTAGCCCCAACACATTCGCACATTTGCACACAGCCTCAGCCCCAGCTCCAGTCCCCAAAAAACAATCCAAAGCATCGAAATTAAAACCGAGAAATCACAGAGCTGCCGTCCATTGTTCGGCCAC
>JAEIIU010045086.1:0-16790 GCA_018874675.1 Drosophila baimaii | reverse complement strand
GTGGTGGCTCGTAGTTCTTGACATAGGGCACCTCGGCGCCCTCTGGGGGCAAATCGATCGAGTACTCGAATGGCGGCGGTGGTGGTGGTGGCGGTGTTGGCTCCTTGGGCGGCGGAGTCGGCTCCTTGGCCGGTGCACCCGGCTCTCCGGGTGCTGCGCCCTTACCCTCGGCTCCGGGCTCGGCGCCAGCAGCGGCTGCCTTAGCTTCCGCCTCGGCAGCGGCGGCGGCTTCCGCTTCCGCACGTGCTGCCTCCATGGCGGCCAGCTCTTCGGGCGTGGGCGTGGGCAACTTTGGCGTCGGCGGCTTGGGGTTGCGAGGATTCCAGAAGGGTTCCAAACCCACAATCAGGTCCACGAAGGCTTCGTCCAGGCTGTCGCCAATCAGGCAATAGCGCTCTTTTTCAACGATTAGATCGTCTGAGGACGACGCGGAGGAGGTTTGTGAGAAAAGCAATGCAAGCGATGGAGTAAATGGGGGATAGAATAGAGAGATTAAAAATAAGGAGTGAAAAGGAGGCAGAAGCATGACAACTAAAGAGTAATCTTCAAGAGAGTTAAGGATGGAGACAGTGGGAGAGGTCGTGGGCTGGGGCTTTGGCTGGGAGAGGGGCAACAAGCGAAAGGGGGTTCGTTCCAAGGGGGTTCCCGGTAGTTGTTAGTGATAGGAAAACACTTTGGCCAGTTCTTTAACGACGAGATCCTTCTAGAGATCCTTTGCTCTATATTCATTCAACATAGTTTCCAATTTCTAGGCAGGTGGTGCCTCAGCAGCAGCAGCAGCGGGAGCCTCCTCGGCAGGCGGTGCTGGCGGAGCTTCGCCCTCAGCTGGAGCTGCAGCTGGGGCTGCTTCAGGAGCTGGGGCTGCAGGTGCAGCTTCCCCCTCAGCCGGTGGTGGCGGCGAAGCGGCAGCATCTCCTTCGGCCGCGGGCGCTGCTGGTGGAGCAGCCTCTCCTTCCACAGCCGGCGCTGCTGGTGGCGCTTCGCCCTCCACGGGTGCAGCAGCGGCTGGGGCGGCTTCT
Source organism: Drosophila baimaii (assembly GCA_018874675.1). Taxonomy (NCBI): domain Eukaryota; kingdom Metazoa; phylum Arthropoda; class Insecta; order Diptera; family Drosophilidae; genus Drosophila; species Drosophila baimaii. Next base: position 15,771 of record JAEIIU010045086.1, on the reverse strand, counting down.
CCCTCGGCCGGCGGAGCAGCTCCCTCGGGCAGCGCCTCTACGGGTGGCGGGAAGTCACCCGGCTCGGCGTTCTTCACATACGGCACCTCAGCTCCCTCTGGTGGCAGATCAATGGAGTACTCGAATGGTGGTGGTGGCGGAGGAGTGGGAATCCTGACGGGTTCGGCCGGAACCGCTGCCGCCTCGCCGCCTTCACCTGCTGCCGCTGCCTCGCCTTCGGCAGGAGCAGCGCCCTCCGGCTTCTCGCCGCCCTCAGCATCAGCTGCACCCTCTTCGCCCAGAGCAGCCAGCTCCGCAGCCCGGGCCTTGGCCTCAGCCTTGGCCAGGGCAGCCGCCTCGAGTTCGGCCTTCTCCTCCTCGGTGAGCTCCGGTGTGGGCGGCTTGGGATAGCGCTCGTTGTAGAAGGGCGGCATGCCCATCATCTCCACAAAGGTCCAGTCCAACTGGTCGCCGACAAGGGCGTAGTGCTCTATCTCCTTGATCAGCTCGTCTGGCATTTCGGATGCATGGCATTTCGGCGGTGGATGGTGTTGGTGGTGGTTTAGTGGATCGGCGGGTTAGAAATTCGGATTAGAGCAGATACGAGAGAGTTCAGAGAGAGAACGGGGCAAGAGAAGAACCTCCAGGGGCGGCCAAATGTTCGTGGGTGGGTCGGTGGTACAGTCACGACAACAGAGAATCGGTGGAGGGTCACACTGGACGGGGCAGCAACAACGATGGGATTGGGCACACTTTTTTCGGAAAAAATACTTTATTTGTGCAAATTGCAGCAGCATGGTTGTATGTATTGTATATAGTATGGTATGTATAGGTAATATATTATTAAAGTATAAATAATTAATTTATGTAAATCGTAAATAGATCGAATTTCAAATTTTTCAATGCCATTTCTCTGTGTTGCAGCATTCGTCTCCTCTATATATTTATTATTGGGTTAAGGGGTAACTTTTCTTTTGTCGGAATCATTAGAATCATTAGTTAGTGTGTGTGGGAAGTGGGTGTCATTTTTTTATTTTTCAAATAAAAGTTGGATTTAATCGCTCAATTGGAATGATGTGTGGCGCTTGGATTTTTTAATGGAATCTCCGTCGAAAGAGGTGTGTAGGTGTAGTGTGTGTGTGTGTGGCGGCAACTTAAAAGTAGGCAAATATTACACAACGTTTTGCAAACACGACGACAAGTTTTTGTTTAAATAATGTATAAACAAGGTAAACATTAGCATATTATTAATACAGTTAAGCTGGCGACAAAGAGTACAAGGGGTTTTTTAGCATAGACGTTTTTTTAGTTTTTACTCTTTAAATATAAATAACAGCGATTTGTTTTTTGTTTTGTTTTGTTTCGTTTGTCTCTCTCTATATTTAATACACATAAACTACTAAGAAGAAGGCGGCACTTGTGTGTGTGTGGTCCAAGTGGGTTTTTTCTCGTCAAAAATATAAAAAATACACAAGTATACAAGGTATAGTTTTTTTTATAATTTAAAATTTATATAAGTTATAAAAAAGTTAAAAACAAAACAAGGTTTTGGGGTAGCAAAAGCAAGAGAGTATAAGTAAATGGAATAATTAAAGTTTGTTTGTTTTTTTTTTTTTTTTTTGATTCAACGAAAATTGTATTGCAACAGTTTGGGGCTTTAATAGAAAATGGCGCTAAAAGCCAAGTCGAAATCGCAGATCAAAGTCAAAGGTAATTAATTAATTGGAATGCGCTTGCTACGAGAATGTCTTGTTTTAGTTTTTTTTTTCTTCTGCATTTCTTTCCATCGTCATAATCATCAACTGCTTTTGTCTTTTTAGTTTTTATGTTTAGAGTGTTTTTGTTTAACGCTATTTCTCCTTTTGATTAACTCAACTCTCCCCTCGTTGATGGCTTCGCATCCGCTTGGAAGACACCTGGCGTCCTTGGTTTGTAGGGTGTGTAGGGTGTAGGGTGGGGCATGTGTGTGTGTGTGTTCTCTAGTATATTTAATTATGGAAAGCGCCAGTTTTGTGTGCGTTTTTTTGTTGATTTGTCTTGACGTCAAAGCAGGCAGTTTAGAGTTCATTTACATAAGCGCAAATTACGATGTTTACATATTCTGAATGTCTTGTAAGGTGGCCTCCATTTCCTCCTGCAGCAGCTTGTTCTTGCCCCGCTCGTTCAGCAGGTCATCTGTTTTGCGATTTTTGGTAATTTTGTTTGGTGTTTTTTGTTGTTTTTATTTTATTTTGTTGGGGCAGGGCGTGGCATGCAACAAATTGTTTAGCAAATAGCAGCGAGCGCAAGTTGTAGTATTTTGTTAAGCACAACGACAACAAAATAATATTTATATATGAAAAGTAAACAATAAAGAAAATCAAATTAAAAAGGATAATCAACAAAAATCGAGGTACATATAAAGATATAATCACTAGACAAACAATTGGTATTGGATATATTTGGAATAAGGAAATTAATTTTGATCCTACTTACAAACTAAAAAATATCAAGATCATAATTAAACAACTTAAGAACTTTCATTGTCTAAAGCAAATTGTACTTTTAATTTAATATACTCTTTTTTTCTGTGGCTAACTTTACTCTTACATTCTCAGTAAAATTCGTATAAAATCTTTGACGGACATACCTTCGAGCCTGTCGACTTCCTTCTGCAACTTCTGAACGGAACGTTCAGCGAACTCAGCGCGAGCCTCAGCCTATATGGTTGGGTAAAAGGATAGATATTAGTTATCAGGTTATCAGGGGACTGTGCAAAAGAGAAAGCAACAAAAAGTGGCTACCAACAGCAGGCCAGGAGATGAAGGCAACAAAAACGTGTTTGCCTTTATTCCTTCCGACTGTAAATCTAAATTCTGTGTATTTGTAACATATAAATGTAGTTTTAAATATATAATAAATGCCACACAGAATTTAGATTTAACCATTATTTCACTAAGCCAAGCAGCTTCCCAAATATTCTACCAAAACCAGCATAATATGTAGTAATAATAATAATAATAATAAATGGTGAAAGATATTAAATGAAAATAACAACACGAGTGATGTATGAAAAGGGTTAATAAAAATATAATACAATAGTTAAAGTTAAAAGACATTCAAGTAGTAAATGGTAGTCACTTTTAAACTTAAGGTAATTAAAATAGAATTGCTTACAAACTGCTGACGCTTTCTTTTATTTTTTATGGGGTTGGTTTTTAGACAAAACCTAAATCAGACAAATTAAGTCATTAAGGGAATGATATTACTTCTACGCAGTCACTGCATAATAAATTGAAAAATGCTGTGTTAAGATATCTCTCGTTTATATCTACGCCCATTCAATCTGGGGCGACTTACAGCTTCTACATTTAATTTGAACTGTATGAGCTCCTTTTCGTAATATTTCTGATTAACGCGTGCCTAGACGTCGAGAGGGAAATACAACACAAATTATAAATTATCACAAAAATAGATCGATAGAGTGTGTATGTGTGCGTGTGTGTGTGTGTATTTAGGAGGGTATAATAATATAAAATATCTACCGAAATAAGATATCTTTGTTTGGAATTAATAAATGGCCTTGTTCTACTTAACGAGAATTAATTCTTTCTATGAGGAATGCTGTGGCAAGACATATCGATCATTAATCGGTAATTAATCGATAATTAATTGAGATCTACTTAGCAGTGCTGGAAAACTGTTCGTTTACTTGGTTTTGGTTTATTTATTTTTTGCTTGCAATCAATGCACAAAAAGTTGTTTTCAATTTTAAAAACAAATGTACACACACACAGTAGTTGTTCTTATTACGAAACACCTAATACTTGCCCATAATATGCACGCTATATCGATTGATCGATCTATTTTATATAACTCATAATTTGTGGTATTCCGCTTTCATTTGGCTGTTTTTTTTTTCACACACACAAAGCGCTTGGCATAAAAAGAAAATATTAAATGTCGAATTGACAGATATGTACAAAGAAATTTAAAATTGAGAATAACGTTTTGTGCAATTCAATATTTTCTTTTTTTTCTTTTTTAGGTTTTGAATTAGTACTTCGAGTTTATTGCTTAGACTAGAGTTAGAGTTAGAGCTTAGATTAGCAGCGGGTATTAACCAACACCAGAGAGAGAGTCACCGAGACCACGGGGCTTATTATATGCAAGATCGACTCGCTCTCAGTCGTTTTTATACCTCTTTCAGAGAATGATCCAAGACTTTGATTTGCGTCTCAAAGGTTTCCTCTTTTTGTGTGGCCTATTTTTGCGGGATTTTTTAGTGTTCAGTGTTGGCAAGCGGTTGTTTTTTTAACGCAAATTTGTAAAGTATTCATGCAAAAACAAATAAGGTTGGTATAACATCCAGCAGGTGCGCAAATTATAATTGGATATTGGGCATATTTTAGCGGCGTAACGTACAAACAATATATATGAAAATAAGAGAAAATATATAACATTTGGATTAGTTAAATAGTCGGATTAAATATTTTTTGGTTCATCTGTAAATCAACATATGTATAAATATCATGTCGGTAGACATTTTATAGGAATACAATTAGTACATAAAACAATTGAAAAAAAAGGAGGTGGCTCCTGGAAGATTGTTTTCCTTTTTTTTGAGGGTATATTGTCTGGAAATACCCCTCTCCCGAATTGGGACATTAAGTTAAAAACAAACAAAACGAGAAACAACAACAAAAGATACGCTGGTTTGGACACACTCGATTTTTGCTTTAGATTTCGAGATCTGGGAAACTCTTTACGCTTTTCTGGGCCACTTTTTGGTACAAAGTCTAGGCGCGCTTCAAGTCGTTATCTACCTCCTTTAGACGAGTGTTCAGGGTCTTGATCTGGTTCTTGTACTCTTCCTCACGTTGGTTGGCCTATATCATTGAATCGTTGTTGTTGTTTCGCGGGGAGTTTATATATATTTTTTTGTTGGGATAGGGGAATATTCAATATAGATATTTAAGATCATTTGGTTATAAAGTCAAATTCCTTCAAATGAAGAAAATTGAATACATCAGAAATAAAACCAATACTGACCTTCTCCTCAGAGACTTCCAGGGACTTCAGGTTGTTGCCAACCACGCGCAGCTCCTCCTCAAGCTCCACAATTTTGCTGTAGTTACGCAGAGAGGAGAAAAGAGATTATCATTAAATTGTTGTCCAAAATATAAGCTGGGAACGAGGAATAGTACAACTCATGCAATTGTTAAATATAAATGTGGTTTCTTTCGAGCGCTATTTATGCCCAAAAGCAGCAATGCCAAAGTTGACACACACTCACACTTCACTTTCGAAAACAAAAAGATCTTGTGGCTGCCAACGGAGGCGATGAGCTATGATGAGTTTAGGAGTTGGCCAAGAGCCGAGACGAGAAATCCGTCAAATCATGATGCGAAGGTCTGGCAAATATTTTTGTTATAATAACAATTGTTTTTTCGGACCAACAATTCAAGAGATTTCACTTTTTCTGGCCTTACTCTTTGGTTATTTTTAAACTATGGAAATTATAAATAAATATTTGTGTTTCCTCTCTCGGGCATAAATGGCGCAGAGAAACGAATGTGGATTTTATATTTAACCAAATGCAGTTAGTAGACAAAATAGGACATCGACATGAAAGGCGGGGGGCAGATGGAGGCGTGGCAGTGAACAAACCTTTCGCTGAGCTCGACCTTCTCCTCGGAACGCTCCAGATCCTGTTCCATGAGCACAAGTTTTCTGGCAACCTTTTGGACGTAGCATGGCGTGGCGTGGCATGGCATGGCATGGCAGGGCGTGGCAAGGTGTTAGCATTGTGGTTAAGTACACACAAAGTGGGGTTTTTTATTGGCATGGGTTATAAATAGGGGGATGGCATAGAAAAAAAACGGTTTTCAAAATTAGTTTCGTGTCTGGCTGGGACGGCGGCAGATTGGCAAAAAATGTGAATACTGTGTGCTGGTTTCATTTCATTCATGATTCATTGCCACAGAGCAGTAGTCGATGGGGCTAAAAAGGTGCAAATTCTCTGGCCAGTTTTTACTCGGTTCTCTTTTGTTTTCGGTTGCAACGCTCCCGTTGGGATCTTAAAAGCGCAATGACCGAAAACTTCAGGTCATTGTAGCTTCAGTTCCCAGCATAAAGAGAGGTCGCCCTGAGAATTCATACTAGATCAGGGAATTATTTCACCTTTGGTTTAGCCTTAAACACTGCTCCATGTTTGTGCTTTTTCTAATTGTTTTTCTAATCTATTGAAGACATGCTTTTAACATTCATATTAGATTGCTGTCGAGGATATTCACATTTTAAACCAAGCATACAACAAATATATATATATTGGCGAAAGCTAGCTAGCTAAACAAAACAAGAACAAAATCAAAATCAAAATGTAAATTTAATTTTAAGAGGGGAAATGCAAAAGGTTGTTTTTTTTTCATTTTAATTGAGGTTAGGTTGTTGAGGCAGTGTCAACATTGCTTTCATTATTAGGCACAATAAACGGGGTTGNAACAACTTGAACAATATATTTTATATTTGGACTTATAACGTACTTTTCACCCTGCTCGGCACGCTCTTCGGCACGTTCCAAATCAGCTTCAACCATGGCCAATTTACGGGCAACCTTTTCTCATATACATATCGATTCATTGATTCATTGTTGATAGATTGATTGATTCATATATATACAATACAAGGAACGTCGGGTACACAGGAGAACATATAGAAAATGTATTAAATTTCATGTATTTTTACACAGATTTTGTTTGGCGAAATAACACAAAAAAGCATATATTATATGAAGTTTATCGTTAGGTTTTAATGGTTTTGTTTGTTTATGTTTTATATTTGTGTGTTCTTGTGTGATGGCATAAAATATTTTAGTAATAACGAAAGGGTGTGCTTAATTTTATGGTTATTTGTTGTTTTTATTTGTTTTTATCCCATAAAACTTGTGCTTTTGGTGTCTTGCGGAACCATACGAAGATTTGATGTACTCAGGCGGCATATAACTAAATTTCGGAGAGCATTTACTATTTGTTACCTTCCAAATTGTTGTACATTTTCTATTAGATTAATACCCATATGTTATTTTCCTATTTTGCCTGCCTAATACCTTAACAATAAATATTCCACAACTTTATACGAATATAAATACTAACTTCTGTCCAATTTATCCTAAATCTTTCCAAAAACCTGAAATAACTCTCATATAAACACAAATTTTAATCATGATATTCCGGAAATGCACATAATTTGTATAGCCAATCTTTTGACAAAGGAAATTAAGAACTTCAACTAATTTAATAACAATAAACATCCATATATGGATTAGATCTTTTTAGGAACCAAAGCTTTCGTACCAAACATCCTCTTCTCATAAAAATGAAAACGAATTGAGGAAACTGGAGCTCAACTAAGCTTAACATTTAGAAACCAGTTAAGCTGAAAATCTCTTCAAGAACAGAGGAAATTGTTTTGGGTCATGTTCGCCTCTATGCCTATTGATTTTAATGGCTATGCTGACCAAAACTATTTTAATTTCCTGTTGGCTGTATGCTAATATCATTCAGTGTGCGTAAAAGTTTCAAGTGAATCACTCAAGTGAATAAATGAATGCATCAAGCCCGCCTCAAGTTGGCCAGGTGACTAAAGAAGTGTCGTCGTCACATCATCTTTAGGTGGAAAAGATAACCAATGCATATGGGGAGTACTCTCACTCCACGCACATTTCTCGCCACTGAGTCAGCCCCCTTTCGATCGGCCTACGTCTGAGGGTCAAGTGAGCCCCCCAGTTTCGCTTGATTCATCATCGATCGTTTTGGCAACTGAGTTTTTAGCCGCTTATGTCATGGCCAGCGGTGTGAGCTTCAAGCTCGCGAAATCTACACGAATCCATCCCCATTGGGGAGCGGCCTTCTCTTATCGCCAGGTCGCCAGTTAAATAAACTCTTTTTTGCCCTCTCTCATTACCAGTTATGGTTTCCATTTTGTATTTTTTGTACTCTCTACACTTTTGCTTTAGTTTCTGCGAAAAGATAAGAAAAGCCAAGACAAGAAAATAGTAGGGAATGAAAGAAGGGGCTTATCTGCCAATGCTGGTTATCAGTTGGTTTATTTCTTCGATCTGATTGACGTGAAAAACACGTAAGCATTCTGCATGAATAGTGGGTTGGAGGCATACTTGGCTAAATGCAACTTTAGCTTCTAAACTAGTTAGCTAGGATCGGATACCATAGAATCAGTGCGGGTTCACTGTGAAATTTGTCTAAATCGTATTATCTTTTAATTTTTAAAATAATAATACTGCAGTTTTTAGTTCTCTTGTTTAACATAAAGCGTTTTCACAAAGACTCTACTTACTAAGACGCCGAACGCAATACGATTTTTTTGACACGCATTTTTCGTGTAGGACAAATTTTCGTCCAAAAACAGAAAATGTAGCTTGTATGGCAATTCCATAGTATGGTCTTTACTCATCTTAGTAATTCTAGCGTCTTTGGTTTTTGGGAAACCAAACTAATTATTCTTATTATCCAACATTAATCAACATTGTATATGGTTGGCTGTAAGTTGATATATCAAGTTTAATTCCAATCTAAATACTCCCAAGCGAAGACAAACTCCTACAATACCTTATACTCTCCAATCTAGCAAACATCTGAGAGATTCATCCCAAAACCTATCCCCAGTACCCCAATAATAATGTACAACAATTAGAGGTAACCGAATACTATCTGCTCCCCTTCTTTGGTCAAATAAGATCAAGTTAGTTTTTTGCTGCAATTATATATTTGTATTTATATATCATTATTTTTTTTTGTTTTTTATTTTTTGTATATAATAGGTTATATAAACATTAATTTGCAAAAATATTAATCCAAAATTAGACATTTTCTTGGGTTATAAGTTATAATTTTAAGGTGTGTGGTGTTTTATGCATATATATACCGTGAATAAACCTTACATTTTCTTTACAAATACGTAAATAGAATGGAAATAAACAAACAAATCGAGGGAATATAACCCAATTACACTTTACGTTTAAAACAATCAATTCTCTATCATAATATGCTTTTCAAGCCAAGTATTTCTCATGATGGAAGAGCATATATATTGAGTACAATCAGCAGAGTACTTGTGGACATTGTCATCATCGTATGGACCGCTTAACATTTACTTTACATAATGCTATTGGTATTTTACAAATTAAGACACACACGACGAGGCCTTCGCTAGGACCGCCTCCATTTTCTGGGGGGATTTGTTCACATGTTACAATCAACACTTCATTGGATTGGATTTACATTGTATGTACACCGACTAATACATCATCATCATCATCTATCTATACACATATATATATATATTGCATATTGTCAGGCGGCGGGCATTGCGTGCCTAGATCTAAGCTAAAGCTGCCTTCAAGCATCATTCGTTATCATCTTCTGGATTCATCTTTCTCTAATCATCGTGGTAAGCACAAGTTTTACATCAACTCCTGGTGGATTGATTCCTGTGCCAAGTTTCGGGCTCGAGGAGCGGTTCTCCTCTCAATCAATTTAATTGAAATGAAGTCAATTCGATATGTTCGTATTGGCAAAGGAACCAGCTCTCTCAGGTGTCGTTATTGGGATTGTTGTTGTGTTCGGGGCTTGTTTTCGTGGAGGACAATGTGGAAGTCTCTTCACCAACAGCAGCAATAGTTCTGGATGCGTTATTGTTGGCATTAGCATTACATAGCTCTGATTTACTGATATTGTTACTATTGTTACTATTGTTGTTATTGTTGCTTATCATAGTAGAAGACAAATTGGTTTTTAGCTGCACCTCATCGTATTTCTTGTCAGCCTCCTCAGCAAGGAAACGCGCTTCCTTCAGCTGATTCTCAAGAGCGTCCATGCGTTCTTCATCGGCAAGGGCGCGGTTCTCAAGAATCTTGCGAGCACTACACATTCGATGTAGTTCATTTTCATATAGAATATATACGGCGACGACGACCATGCCCATAGAAGACAGTGACCAAGTGGTTAGCGATGATTTGCCGTTCCCCATCGGAATTGCAGTTGGTACAGCCGAAAAAGGTTTCATGTGAAATATCATTCGACGTCATCGTCCACATCATTGGGTGTTTAGAGTGGTGGTGGTGTTGTTGTTGTTGTTGCAGTTGTTATGACAAACAGATGGTTTACACACACATTCGCAGATAGAGATAGATTTTTTTGATTTTGTGAATTGTTTGGTGTGGTTGTTGTTGTTGTTTGTAAAAAGAGACAGAAATTTTTTGTTGCCAGTTGAGTTAACAATTCGGATTTTGTCTACTTAATTAACAGATATTTATACAAGAGGATGTGGGGACTAGAGGTGGTGGAGAAGGAGATAAGCATGAAACTTAAACCATGTTTGGCATCATCTTTAGTAAAAATTAACAAATGTATTGACCAAATTAGGTAGCATTAATTTTAGAACAGATTTAACGGACTTGTCTAGACCAAAAACAAAAATACTATTGATCTAGATCAAGAACGCAGACAGTCTAGCCTGCTTCCAAATGACAGACTAGTTCCAAGAATCAAACACTATTTAAGTTTCGTCTCATTACAAACACTGGGGGATCTTTTGCTGTTTCTTTTTTAGACATAATTGCTAAACAGCCATTTGACTAATAGACTACCATAAGCTTATCTAGGACATCATGCTTTCCTATACATATATAATTTTACAATATGTTTACAAGAATGTAGGGCGAGCATCCACGGTGTTCCAGTTCCAGCGGCGGGTCGACATCTTTCAACTTAGTAAACTAAATGCTGTTTACAGAAATTCTTACACACTAACTTAGAAACATCATCATTATCACAGTGACCATTATTAGAGCGACAATTATATCGTTCTTGTTGCAGAGTTGGTTGTTAGGTTAAAATTAGAAAAAAGAGAGCGCAGATAGATATAGACAGAGAAGACCCAAAACCTAATTAGTAACGCAAATGTTGACCAAGTGAACCTAACCTCACGGGAGACAAGAACCTCTCTAGAACCTAATAACCCTAGAGCCCTAAAGAACGGATACCAATTTCCGTGGTTAAATATGGATACCATGGACTATACCTCTTCGTATTTCTTATCAGCTTCTTCTGCAATTAATTTTGCTTGTGCTAATTGGTTCTCCAAGAGAGCTACTTTGTCGTCTTCCATATTTGTGCGATTCTCGAGCGCTTTTCGTATCCTGAATTTTTTCGCAGCATTGCGGAATGACATACAGATACGGTTAATGGTATAATACGTACATAGAGTAAATCGAACTTAGATAATTCGCAATAATAAACGCTGTAAACTTATAAAGTACATAATTGAAGGTATACAGTTGGGTGGTATAGATTGGGGCGGGTCATAATAGGTAAGGTGGTAACGTGGTACTAACCGTTCGCTCTCATCAGCGGCCTGAGAGGCTTCCGACAGCTTGGCTGTGGCGGAGCCCAGACGCTCCTCAGAGCGCTCCAAGTCTTCTTCGAGCAACACAATGCGACGGTTCAGAGCAGCAACCTCGGATTCGGCCTATAAGACAAGCGTTCGAAGGTCGAACGAACCAGATATAGCATAACCATTCGGCAAATCTTATGATATACACTTAATATTAATTTACTTCTTACACGTCTAGGCTTAAAGTGCTTAGTGCTTCTAAGGCAAGAAATATACACAATAATGCTAGTTTTGGTATGGGGGAAAACTGCTTAGATGCTGCTTGCTACTTTTGGTATGGGGACACTATGTGTAACTCCTGATTGCTATTCTCGATATGAAAAACTAAACACCCCTCCTGGTTTTGCGCTCTCTTTAACCCCATATTAAATTCTTAAGCTTGTAAACTTAGTTTCTGGTTCCCTAAAAAGTCGACCATTCGTCCAATTTCTCTTTTGTGGCTTCTACCTGAAAAGAAAAGTTTCCTTTCCACCTCCTCGTTGTTGTTGTTGTTGTTGCTGTCGTTCTTTTGAAAAAGAAGAAGGAAAATGTTTGCCCAACGCTACACAATTGCGTGTTATTTTGGCCAATTGCAATCGATACTGGCCATCAAAACTAAACAAAGTTCATCAACACTGGATACGTGTGATACGTGATATGGGTAGAAATTCCAAAATGAAGCCAATTTAAGATTTTTGGCCCCCTGACGTCATCGAGTTAGACTAATCGAGAGTTTTTCCCACCGACCAAAGAATTATACCCATTAAAGAACGGAAAATATTCGATGCTATGTGTGGCCTTATAGAGCAGCGGATCAGCTCGCACGTTAAACGATGAAAAGCGAAAACGGCGCTTGAATCACACACGCCCAAAAATGGTGAAAAAAGTATAAAAATACAAAATTAAAACAAAGTTTGAATCAAAAACGGCTGAAAAGCAATTGGACAAGGCAGTCCAGTGCCAGAGCCAGTGCCAGTGCCAGTTCCAAGTTCCATGTCCATGTCCGAAACCATGTCCAATGACTGATATGGTGCCGGGCATAGATACAGATAGGTGTACACCAGTGACTACTGATATGTACATAGGGGTATTGTCAGACTTACAAAGTGACGGAATGAGCGAATGACTAACTGAGCAACTGACCAACTGACGACGCCTAGAACAGAGTGTTTGTATGATGTGAGTGCGGGTCATAAAAGGTACAGGTCACGCTCTAATGTCTAAACTTCATGTCATTGTAAAAAAAAGTTTGGAAAGAATATTTTTGTTTAAAAAAAATGGAAAATTCCTGCTGTAGATATTCTTTATAAATTACTTTTATCGCCCAAGCCCTCCAGAAAGCTCTAGGTTCGTCGTATCGAGTGCTGCCTGTGTCGTGTGATTATGAATTGGAACCAACCGTGTTGGCTTACGTCATCGTACGAAATACGAACACAAACACACACACGCGCTTTAAACGATAAAAAGCATTTCGAATTGGGGGAGCAAAGCAGGCAGCGCCGCCGCAGCTTTCCAAACACGAAAGTCACACAACAAACCGCCGATGAACAACGAAAAATGCCAAAAAACCGAGGAGACACCCGAAAGACACAGAGCAAAGAAGTCAAAGAGTGGATTCCAGTTGGGTTTCGTTTTGTAGCGGGAGTCTCGCTCCATCCCGCTCACCCTCTCGGTGTTTGAACTCATTAACAAAACGTATTGAAGATTAAACGCTTTATTAACGGGTCACAGAAGGGAGGAGGGGCACAGAAATCACAGGGCGAAGAACACGTTTTCAAGAGAGACCCCGAGAAAGAGTGAGCTCGGGCCAAGAGGGAGCCGAAGAGAGCAAAGAGAGTGGAGAGTGGCCTCCATTGTTGTGGAATTCATGAAAAATGACCGGCAAAATGCAAAAAATTAAAATGCCGAAAGAAACAACTCTCGCGAACAAAAAAAAAAGAAGAAAAAAGTCAATGCAAAACCGAAAATTGTTGACGGCTTAGTCACACACACCTTGAAACTTCGTTACTTCGTTGTTATTGCCCTGGCAACCGAAAAAAAAAACAACGAAAATAAAGACTTATTGGAGCGCTACGCGTAGGGCGTGTTGTGCTGTATTGTATGTTGATGCATTTTTAATTATGAACCGAAAAATAAGCCATGAAAATGTTAAACACACTCACTGCTATATTCCAAAGACGATGCTCTCAAGCATAAAATATTTTTGAAAAATTCAGCGGTATCAAGGGGCGGGGAAAAGGGCAGGCAGGGTGTAGCGATGGCGTCATATGCTGTAATCTCTGGAATTACGAAACTGGCAAAAGGCAAAGCGAGCACAAATCAAAACCAATTTGTCACAATGCGCGCATTGAAATTATCAACGTTCAATTGCAAGAGGGGGGTAGGGTGAAACAGAAGAAAAGGAAATGGGGGGTTTAAAGAGAGCGACAGAGTGACATTGAAAGCCGTTTTTGTATAGAAATCGACAATAAAGCAAATTATGTTTTTTGTTTTAGACTCTTTTCGTATTGTTCCATTTTTTAAAAAAGGGGGAAGTGAAACGTCAATCACTTGCTGTCCGAGTGAAAAACGGGGGGAAATCAAGCTTTCAGAAGAATCTGTTTAAAATCGCAATCCTCTCTGGAGTGACGTCACACTCAACACACACACAGAGAGCCCTTGCGCACTCAATTGTCTAATTAGAATTGAATTAAGAACATGACTGAGCCATCGGGCGAATAAAAGCTGAAAGCTGAAAGGCATTAAGAGAATTAAACCACTTATTGATGAGCGTGGCGTAAAAATCATAATTAATCGAATTTAGAACACCGCTAGCTAAACGATGTGGCTTCTACTTCTACTTCTTCGGCGGTAGATTCTTCTTCGACCGGTTTTTTTGTCGCTGAGAAAGCAGATTGTATCAGAAAGCCAGAAGAATCACTCAATTTACAAAAGACTTCTTTCTCCTTTTTGGCCTTATGTAAATGCGTGTGTGTGTGTGTGTTCTCCGTCTGTTTTATGCTAATGCTGTGCCGTGCGCCGTGAAGCGAGAGAGATAACACAACACACACTGAATTTCCAAGAGGTGAATGAATTCGGTCAGCGATAAGAACAGTTAACCCAGAACACCCTGTATCCCGTGTGTGTCGAACAATTTGCCCAAAATTCGTTCATCACGAAAAGAACAACAGAAAGACAGGAAAAACCACTGAAGAGTAAAAACAACCACAGCAACAACAGTCACTTAAGAGCGCAAGCCAGAGAGAGCGCTCAGACGACGAGACCGACACTTGCGTTGTCCCTCTCCCACACACGCACACACAGCGCACTGAAAACGGTGGCAGAGAGAGAGAGGGCGAACGAAAGAAGAAATGCTTGACTATCTTTTTTTTCATTTAGGTAGGATTTATGCAAAATTTATAGGACGGTCACGCAGTCATTTTCCCCATACCAAAGGATAGCAAAAATGTAGCTAAGACACTACGTAAAATGGTAGGCGGCTTACTTCTTCACGTCGCACAACCTCCAACTGCAGGCGCTTGTGGAACTCCTCGCACTCATCTTTATACTTTTCCATCTCCTCTTTGGTCTGGCGCATCTTCTTCTTCAGCACGTCCAAGAGAGTGCCTTGTGGAATGCTGGTCGTCATTTTTGTGGTTTTTCTTCTTCCCTTCTTTTATATCCAACGGCAGATGAAGTTGTGGGTGTTTTCCTGACAAAGTGTTTTGCACTTGAGTTGAGCGAGCACTCTGCCTTTTTCGACAATTTCTCTATGGCAGCACCGAATTTAATTTACAACTTGAAATCTCGAGGAACGGACACACACACACACACAATCGAATCGAGCGAGGAACGAACGAACACACACATACAGTGAACCACCGGTTTTTCTTTTCTTCTTTCTCTTCAACTGCTTTTTCTTCGGCTTTGCGGCAGTGTTTTGTGGCAAAATTCGGTTGGGAACACTAAGTGGAGTGGAATAACTTGTGTTTAAATATTAAATATTGCTATTTGGTGGCAAAAACACACACGGATCGACGGAGAGAGAGGACAACGACGCGACTGCGACGAGTACGAAATTGGAAATGAATCCGAAACACTTGGCAGCGCCGTTGAAGCGGCGGTGGTGGTTCGTGCGAGCGGGACAACTGCTGTGCTGCGTGCGTGTGACTTTCCAGTCTGTCTGCCTCGCCTAAAACGCTGTGCTACTGCCTGTGTGTGTGTGTGCCGCTGGAAAACCTGTTAAAAGCCGCTAAAATTCTGTCTACATGTTTGTTGTTGTTTGGCATTAATTAGTTAAGAAATATTTAGGATTTTTGTCATTTCCAGGCAAATAATATTATGCAAAAACGGACCGAGTGTAAAAGCCCAGAGATGATGCGA
>JAEIIU010045078.1:0-10795 GCA_018874675.1 Drosophila baimaii | reverse complement strand
TCTCGTTGGCTTTCATAAAACTAAATCAGCGGCACTTTGTGCAATTTATATGTTAATATTATTTGGCTTTGTTGTCGAATTTTCGCCCGTAATTGGCAGGAAGTGGAAGAAGGCAAGGGAAGGATATACAAGGCTGTATGAAAATATATATATGTACATATGTACATATATGTACATAAGTGTACATATTCGTACATATATATGTATATGTATTTGGTTTAGCAAGTTGATGAGCTATAAGATTTCGTTGCGACAAAGTTGCGACACCGCAAACTCACTTAGCTGCTTAATTCATTTAAAAACAGCCAAGGATGAAAGGATAAAACAGAAGGATACATGCCAAGAAACATATATAGGATTAAACATATATGTATGTATCTTAGAATGGATTTTAAGGTCTTTGGAAGCAGCTTATTGATTATAAAAATGCTTTGTAATTCAGGCAATATATATTTCAACTAGTTTATAGGTTTTTTTTTTCTATAACCAATATTTTATGGCTTAATATTCTCTTGCTTATATTCAAATTGTAAGTTTCTTTTTTGGTTTTCATGATACACTTACCATATACGATAATTATTTGTGTATGACTTCCAAACTCCACCACATAAACCTTCACTAATTGCATACTTAACAAACAAATGTATAAAATAAATAAACAAAACAAAAAACAAGAGTTCAGAAAATATACACTTACATATATCCGGATGTTGCGTATGCGCCGTGTGGGACAAGTGGGCAATAAACTATTGAAATGTGTAGAAGTGGCTGCCATAACTGTAGCTATTAATACTGGTGACGAGACTGAGATTCCATAATCTGCACTGGGGGAAAATAGTTAGGATCCATTTGGGATGTATGCCGACAGGAATAGTTCTTATATATATATTTTTCTATATATCTATATGAAATATCGCCTTGGAATTTTCGTTAATTTTAATATATCGCTTTAAATATCCAACAAATATCACATTCTACGTTAAATTATCGAAATTATTGATTATATTTAACAAATATCGAAAGAGGGTTTTTAATTTATTTACTTTTTTTACTATATTTAAAACATTATGCGTGGAGTTTGGCGACCTTTTTACATCCTTAGAAAAGTTTTGCCGGCTCGAGGTCATCTTTTTGCTTGAAATTAAAACAACATTTTTTAAATTGTTTTCTTCCATTGTTAAAGCTCAGTTTTGTGTAAGTTTTGTATATTTTATCCAACAATAATAGTTTAATTTAAGCTAAGGCTCTTCTTTGTAACAGTTTGATATATAGAGCTTTATCTCGCATATATCACAATTGCCCTTCGCATCAAATATAGGTTCAATATGGATATATCGATTCAAGCTTCCTTTTTATAATTGTTTTATTTTTTATTTTTTTACAATAAATGCTTATTTAAATTATTGATTATATTTGACTACAAAGAATTAACAAATGAAGACATTGCAGATTTATTTGTATTTACCTCCAGCTTTTTTAAACTCTTCTATGTGAATATTTTCATTTTTAAAGCTGCTCTCGCTTATATGGAGACAATGACTGGAGGCGTAGGCTTCTGCCTCCGAAGCCCCCGGGTGCTGCCTGCAATGCTGGGCATCTCAAAGTCGAGGCTTCTCTTCTCTTTTCACTTTTTTTTATCAAAGTGTAGTGTTGACACCGCAGGGGCTGAAGGGGGTCAAGTGTACGGCCGAGAACGTGCGGGGCATAAAATGTCAGAGAGACACACACCCGCACACCCGCACACCCGCACACCCGCACACACACACGCGGCAGGAAGTCAAGTGGTTGGTCATAATACGGCTGACACTCATAAATCTAAACAAATGCCAAGGCAGAGGGGGGGGGAGGCGACGCGCAGGGCCTGTGAGTGAGGGGTTAAGGGGGTGCTTTTGCATATGCGGCGGCCATGACTAATTTGCATTATGAGCCAAGGCAACGGGCGGCCATAATCTGGCCCAAATCGTTTTTATTGTTCGCACTTAAGTTGCGTAAAATAAAAATCATGTTTCTAACGCCAGGCTCCAGGCTCTGGCTCTGGCTCAGGACTCTCTTAACCCTCCACAGGCCCCCCGTCTGTGTGTGCCGGGTCTTCTTCCGTCTCATAAGCTCCATTTGGCTTGAATGCCATAATTTTTATGTGAAAGCATCACGCATGGGTCCTGCCTGCAACCTCAGCTCGCCATCTTTATCAGACTTAGTTGCCATTGTTTGGGGGCCAAGAAAATCGAGAAATCAGCGAGCAGGGCAGGGGTTACACACACACACACACACACACACTTTATGGCCATGTTTGTGTGTTCTTTTTTTTTGCTTGCCCTTTTCGGGCACAAAGTATTTTTATAGCTCAATTAGCATATGCAAACAGGGATTGGGGGTTAAAAGGGGACTCGGGCTGGGAGTGGGACAGGGAATGGGACTCTTTCTCCGGCTTTTACTGTAACCCTTTCAAAAAGCCACGCACACACCCATTCTGGCAGTCAATTAATCAAAGCGGAAATTTTCTGTTCACTTTTCCTGCAGGCCCTGGAAATGTCCCAGCCTGAAGTAGTCCTTTGGGATTTAGTTTGGCCCTGAGATAGAGCCACAACCACGATAGCGCCAAATAAAGTCATTAATGTATCTTTTAAATGTACAGCTTGGTATATTTTAGTATATGGTATACTTGAGTATTTAAATTAAATTATTTATAGGCTGTAGTAGCACTTCGGGATTTAGTCAGGTCCTAAGATTGAGCTAAAAACACAAGTGCGCCATATAAAGACAATATTCTATATTTTAAATATTTATTTTAGTATATATTTCGTGAGTAGATGGCATATTTTAGTATATAGTTTGTTTAGTATATAGTATATTTTAGTATATAGTACATTTTGGTATATAAAATACATTTTAACTCAAGAAAAGTGTTCGCATTGTGGTTTTTTATGCTTATTTTTTATTTTATTCCTAATGATATATTTATCCACAGATCAGGTTCCTGACGTCGCCTTTCTTTTGGCCAAATCAGCCCTCCGAATATGAGTCACACGCACACGCGCTGGCACACACACACTTGTTTGCTTACATTGCCTACATTTGTGCGCAATTAGAAATTAATTTCAGCTCGCCCCGTGCGGGCAGAGTGGGTTAAATGACTTTAATCACTTCCCATGGCACCCCGAACGGCACCACACGAGCCACTCCAAAAGGCAATGGCCCTCCACACCACTCCACTCCAGCCAAGTGGCCCGTTCGAGTCCTTTTGGTTATTTTTTTTTTTTTGGTCCCGAACTCAGCACGCAGAGAAATAAAATATTAATTTAAATGCTTTAAGGCTTACAAAATTCAACAAATTAGGGAAAGTTCTCTGATTAATAGAACTGGTTTTACTTTCGAATTTTTTAATTAAAGATGGTAAAATATCCTGAAACTTACAATTAAGATAATTTTCCTGTATTTGTTTTCAGTGCAGCGTGGCTGGAATGATTTATGCCCGACGGTGGAAACAATAACAAATCAACGACAAGCGACGGCGACGTCAGAGAAAAAGTACAAACGGAAACAAAATACCGTTGGAAACTACTTAAGGACCTTTTCATTAAGTGCCCGGCGGTGGCAGTGGCGGTGGCGGTGGGTCGAGAGTAACTTGGGAAACTTTGGACATGAACGGAGCTGAACGCTGAACGTTGGCGTAAAATTTACTTTGAGGCTGATTTGACATGTTCACAGGCAAATTAGTGTCGCCCTGGATGGCGGCACATTAATTTCAACGCCCAGCAAGGCGGGCTGCACTGAGAGAATTAATTTTACTTTGAATCAAATTAGTAAATTCCAAAATAAGAACTCCCCTGGTGCCGCATTGAACTAATTCTTCATTCTCACATAATTAACTTTAGGGTTTTGAACTCTCGTAACTTTAAATTGTATTAATCGAGCCTCCCAAAATTTCTCCCTGTGCAGCCTGCACTCGCCTGCTGTTTCCTGTTTTGGGGACCAGCCTAAAAATGTTATTTAGCGCATGTTTTAGCGTTATTTATTAAAGCGAAATTATTGTTAATGAGGCAAAGTCGCGACTGGAGTTGACTTCGGACGCCTTTTCGACGTCCACAACAATAACAAACTAATTGCGTGAATTTTCCCCGGGCAGCGCCGCACAGGTCCTTTTCGAAGGCATTTCCCTTATCGCTCGTTTAAACGAAGGCATTTGATTTTTGTGCCGATAGTGCCACGAAATGATTTAACGAATGCCTTCAACGCGGACCCGCAAAAGCCGCAGGACGGCAGGACGTCAGGATGGCAGGAGTGAGGGCGGGCCGTCGTCGCCACACCGTCATCCTGTAAAAAGTGGAACAACAAAAAAAGGAACTCATTTAAGATATTTATGAAGTACTTACGCCTAGAGGTTGTGGCAAACTTTTTGTATAAGATTACTGGGATTTTCGGTAGAGTTTAGAGATTTATATATGTGATTACTTGCTACCTATGCTACCTATATTATCAAAAATATTAATTAATGTATCTCTCTTTGTTTAAATCTTTTGTAAACTCCTGAGATTATACTCTCTGCTTTTGGTAAGTCTTAAAATCATAATAATCTTACAATTTTATTTAATTGGATATGAACAGGAGATATAAGTATATGAAGGATAAAAATCCGATATGAAACACATCTCGACAAACACATCAATCTCAATATCTTGCTATTATCTAAAATATATTAATGTTTGATCGAAATTTGATAAATCGAAAATTATTGCATTCAACTTTATAATATAAATATTATCTAAAATATATATAATGATATTGAATTTATTTATCATCATTAAACATACATAATTAAAACTTCTTTAAAACTAAATTTTTAATGACCTCTTATTAATGGAAATTCGTCAAACAGAATATCGATTTATCTCTCAATAGTATATCGCAGCGTTAAAATATTAAATATCCATATGTTACAATCAAATGGTTTAGTTAAGATATAAAATAGCGTAAGTTTTGATATATCGAAAAACATCCAAACATTTAACGTTCAAATATCGATATTATTAAAACATATTATTTACTATATTTGTCATGTACAAAGAGATATATTTAAACCTGTTTAAAACATAAATTTTGATAACCTCTTATCCGCAAAAATTAATCCGATAAATATAAAACATAATATTGAATTATTGCACATATATCACGGCTTTAAAATATCAAATATCAATAAAGTATCTAAAGATTTAGTACCCAGTGATATATCATATCAAGAATATTGTAAAGATTGAAGTTGTTATAATTTAAAAAATCGTAAAATATTGCACTTAACGTTTAGATATAGATACTATCAAATACAAATTTTAATTAATTTATTTGCCATATTTAATGGATATATGTTAAACACCTTTAAACCCACATTTTGATATAGATGGAAATTGGTTTGATATACCAAATAGAATATTGATTTATTGCACATAGATCTGTTTATAGCAGAGTAAAAATATTATATATCGATATATATTCCTGAACCAATGATTAATAAATATTATATATATATTTCACTATAATCTATAATAAAAATCCTGGTGAAGAGTCACCGCCCCCTACGAAAAGATATAAGAAACTGTTTTGACAATTAAAAAACTGCAGTTAAACAAGCAGGAAAATTAAGGGCCTTAATGGCAGTGCAAAAAAGTAAAACTAATAACAATGAGCGGGAAAAAATTGCCGCATCATTTAAAATTCATTACGAAGGGATGGATGGATGGATGGATGGTTGGATGGATGGTTGGATGGACGGGAAAAAAGGCGTGGTGGCCCTTGAATTGCTTCCTTTTTCGGTGCGGTTGCCATACTTTCTGTTGCTTTTGTTTTGTATTTTCTGTATTTTTTTTTGTTTTTTTTTTAAAAAGGTCATAAATAAATCAACAGCCTCGCGTGCTTGACAGTTGTTCGGCTGAGAGATGGCCACAGCAGAGCAGAAAGAGACGTCGTCAATCATGACAGCTACATGGATGTGTCATGGAACGTCAAGAGAGAGCGGCGGCCACAGCGTACTCGAGTGTCTAACAAACCCCCAAAAACCTGATCCTGGGCGAAGCTCTGGACCTCACAGCTTCGTCAGCTGTCACAGGACATTGCGTCGAGGACTTTTGACTGATGAACCGGCGATGATTTGTCACAATTCGGTGGCACAAATGCCGCAAACACGAGCAAAAAAAAAACAAAAAAAAAAAACTCCAATATCACGCCCTAGTAAAATCATTTAATAATTGCCACTCCCGTCAAATATTGTCCCAATTACGAAGGAATTTACTTTACCCATATCCTCAGGCACTTAAGGAAGTATTATTATTTTAAGGTAAACTAAAGGTTCCATTGGAAATTAACTTTTATTAATGAACAAGAAAATAGAATGGAAAATACCTTCAGCATTTATTTTCTACCATTTTTTGTATATAAATTATTATAGGCTATAATAATATATGCACTTTTTTATGCATTTCTCCGCACTCTCCAGGCAGATAACAGGTGCCACATTTCGTGCGGCATCCGTTCTTATCGCAACTGGGTTCGTGTTTCCTTCCTATCGATATCTATGCGTCGGCGCTTTTCCGGGCAGACAAGCTGAAAAGCTGGAAAAACGAAAAGCGAACGCTCACAATGAAACAAATTTTAATGTGTTTCATGCGTGCCGCTGAAAATGCTAATCAGACAAATTAAATGCCACGCAGACTTCAGACTTCAGGGTCCACTAACCGCCGGTTTGTTGTTGCTCACCTCGCGATCCTCCCCTCCCCTCCCCTGCCTTTCCTTTCCTTAAACCGTCGTCCCACTCCTTGGCACTGGCTCAAAGGGGGCAGCGAAGGGTAGACGAGGAGGGAGAGCATACGCTGCGCGGAAAAAAGGGCTATTAAAATATCACAAAATATCTCAATAAATACATTTCTCAG
This sequence comes from Drosophila baimaii, assembly GCA_018874675.1. NCBI lineage: Eukaryota > Metazoa > Arthropoda > Insecta > Diptera > Drosophilidae > Drosophila > Drosophila baimaii. The sequence continues at coordinate 3,875 of JAEIIU010045078.1, read as the reverse complement.
TTAAGTATTTACTTTAGCTTTGAAAACAGCAACAACTTTAATAATATAATATTTGGAAATTATTTTAGGGTCTCAGGAACTTCACACTTGTATTTATTCTCGGTGTCGCCTGGACACGTTTATGCGTTTAATTTCTTTAACTTCTGAACACGGAAAATTATAAAAATAGTCCCCCGATGCAGATTAAATTATAAGAGTTGTCAGGCGGCCACATTTGCCAGCTTTCTTTCTTTGTCATCATTGGTTTATTATTTTAATATTTATTATAAGATTGTCTATCATTATTTTATCATCTAAGTATTTATTATAAACTAAACCATGCTGCTTCGTCAGGTGTTAATATAATATACCATGTGGAAAGTAATTCCTATAACTTTGGTCATATGTTTATGTCTCTGACTTCGAGACCAAATACATTTTGTTATTTATTTCTGAAGAAAGTTGGTGTTACATAAATTAAATAAAATAAACAAAAAGTCTGCAACGCTCTACACTAGGGATTTATGTATTTATGTACATACATATATGGAGAGAAAAAAAAACAGTATAATATATCGACAGAAATATCGCTCACAATGTCATAAAGAAAATAACTTTAAGTTTGATATTATACATTCTTTTTATAAAATGTTTATTTGGTACATAAATTAGGCAGCTTAATTTTTATCTATAGCTTTTATTAGTTTAACAATTTATATATAAAGTGTAGCAATATTATACTTATGTATATTCTCGTATAGTAAACACTATTTCTATTGTTATTTTCTTGAGGATATTGTATTGCTGTCGATATTTATTCCATTTTTTTGTGATGTTGTCCAAATTAATTTAAATCATGTTTAAAGCTACATTTTATATTCTTTTTTTTATATTATAATATAATATTAATTTTATACTATTAAAACAGATATAATAATAGTTTAAACAAAGATTATGTTTTGTTGACAACAGTCAATTTATCAAACGGAATATCGATTGCGCATACATATATTATTGCATTGTTAAAATATTAATTAATATATATCGGCCTTTGAGTACAGTGTAGATTCGTTATATTTTTTTGCAATCTCTATATAGTATCTCCAGCTTGCATGCAGATCTAGAGTTATTAAAAATGTTGACCTAAGCTGAAAAATGTATTATTATTATTTTTAAAATAACTTAGATATATCTAGGCTGTAGGATAAATTCCGAAAAAAAATCCCACACATTTATGTGTATCGATTATTTAAGTGAAACACATCCCAATATAATTCCACGAACTAGGCGTCGCATAAACGCAGTTCGAGATAAGCCTGACCAGCAAATCGCTTGTTTTTGGCACTGCTGTTGTGTGTGAATTATTTTATGTACATTTGATTGCGAGCGTTTATGGCGGAAAACGCCAAAAACCGCAAAAGGCCAACTAAAACAAATACTAATAAAACTGGAAGAGAGAAATATTTCTTCCCTTCGTATACTTACTTTTTATTATTATTGTGTTTTTTTTTTTGTATTGTTTTTGTTTTTTTTTTCCAGCCCACGAACACGAACTTTTTCCTCCGAATGCACTCTCCTTTATTCTCTCTTTCTCGCTTCCTCCCCCTTCTTGTGTTAATCATAATTATGCAAATTTCATTGGTTTGTTTGAACAATTTTCCACCTTTTATAGTACAGTTAATTTTCGTGCTCGTTTTCCCCATTCTGCTTTGCACTTTTCCGTCTTTCGCTGAAAATGGTGCAAAAGAATTTCCCCATTTCCCCGCCACCGTTTGGAAAACGTCTTTACGCAATTAATTCAAGTTGCGATTAGCGTCAGCGTCGCTTGCGATATTTGTTAACTTAAGTGAAGTAATTAATGGGATTAGTGGATTAGTGGTTTCTAAATAAAAACTATGTTAAATGTTGCCTTTTTAATGGTTTTTTTTTTGTGAGCTAGAAAGTCTGAGTTGGGAAGAGAAGGATATGGTTTTTGTTGAAGAAAACTGATCAGGCTTTGGGTCTGCTGAAAGCGCTTTCCATTTTCTATTTTATCTTACTCTTTGTAATGGTTGTTAATATTTTTGTTTATTTAAATAAAGTATTTAATGGGTTTAGTGGATTAGAGGTTGGTAAAGAAAAACTATATTAAGTGTTGCCTTTTTTTGATTTTTTATGAAGAGAAGGATATATTTCTGACTATGCCTTGAGTCTATTGAAGGCGCTTTCTATTTTCTATTTTAATCTCTAGTTATTTATTTAAATTGAGGAATTAGTTTAAGTGCTTGAAGTTAATATATTAGATAATTTAAATGAAGTAATTAACGGAATTAGTGGTTGCTTACTAAAAACTATGCTAATGACTTAATGATTATTTAGTTAAAAAAAACTTTAGCTTAAAATAAAAGGTTATGATTCGTTGAATAAAACTGAAGAAAACCTTGAGGGTGTGGAAAGTGCTTTTCATTTTCTATTTCATTTTATTCTCTAGTTATTTATATGATTTAAGAAATTATTTTAAATATTTTATATTTATATATTAGTAACTTGTTAATAAATACTTTGCTAAATGTGGCTTTTAAATAATTTTTTTGACTAAAAAACCTCAGTTTCGAAGAAAAGAATACATTTTGTTGAATATAATCTTGAGTCCGCTAAAAGCGCTTTTTATTTTCTAGTTTATTTTATTCTCTAATTATTTATGTGACTTAAGAAATTATTTTAAATATTTTATGTTAATATATTAGTTAATTGTTAATAAATACTATGCCAAGTATAGCATTTAAATGATTTCTTTAGACTAAAATTCAATATAATCTTGAGTCCGTTAAAAGCGCTTTTCATTCTCTATTTTACTTAATTATCTAGTTATTTATACTAATTAAGGCATTATTTTGAATGGCAAAACGTAGTTTTCTGAACTGGGAATCGCGAACAAGCGTCCAATAATAATGTGAAGTCGGTATATATGCACCCAAAAAAAAAACCGATAGTATGAATTCCATACACGTTGTGTTAAAATTATACTACAGACAGCATAACGAGCTTAGTATTGATTTAATACTAAATAATATAAAAGCTATACTCCGCAGTTTAATTTTTATACTCATTTGTATACATTTTATATTTCGAGTATTATTTGTAAACGAACCTTCATCGAAAATTCGAATACGTAACGCGTTAGCCGGAATTTAGTGCGTTTTTGTCGCGTTATGGTATTTTTGCGAGAAGTCACACTTTTTTGTGATGCTGTGAGCAACACATACATACGTAATTGATATTTCTAGAAAGTAGTAAAACAAATTGCAATCCTTAAAAACAATCTCTCTTGTGTTTTGTTCCTTTGTAAAGGTACGTGCCATTATTTAAAACAGTACCGTCGTTTTACCCGCACTTATTATTTGGGTAGTTACTAAATTTCTTATTGCGCGATGCTGCTTATTGAAAATAACATTTTTTCAGCTGGCAAGATTATGGAATACATTAAGGATGACCTGTATGATTTTGTAATAACAAACGACTTGGACCCAATTTGTTATAAGAATCTGTAACAAAACATCAAATGTAAATATTATGTAAAAGTATGTTAAGAAATATAAGTACATATACGCAAAAAAAAAAAAAAAATTTCAATTTATTTACCCTGGCGATTTATTTTAATACAACAAGAGTATAAAAATTATACTACAATAATGGGAGGCGGGGTATAGAATTTATCCCCAAAAGTATAGAATGTATACTTTTTCTTGCCCTGCGCATATACGAAATAGTATAGAATTCATACTTTTTAGCCTACTGCGTAGTATGCAATGTATACGAAATAGTATACAATTCATACTTTTTAGCATACTGCGTAGTATAGAATTCATACGAAATAGTATAGAAACTATACTACGAACTTAAAACTAGAAAGTATA
>JAEIIU010045073.1:0-21793 GCA_018874675.1 Drosophila baimaii | reverse complement strand
TATTATAAAAATTGTTCTGCAAGGGTATATTAACTTCGGCCTCGCCCGAAGTTAGCTTTCTTTACTTGTTAAGTATGTATTCGTAATCAGCTGCAACAGAAGAGTCGATCTAGCTATGTCCGTCTGTCCGTCTCTATATCTGTTTGTTTGTTCGTTTGTACTAGTCTCCCAGTTTTTAGAGTTTTCTGAATAAAACTTTGCAGATAGTCCTTGTTGTAAAAATAATTAATTTGAATATAATAAAATCCCAATGTTTTAACATATTTATATTTACAATTTAATTTTTTTTTTTGTAGAGTTTTAATTTGCATAGCCATATAACTGTCAACTGAAAAAGAGTATACAAACTTCGACTTCCCTTATTAAGCTTCCATTATTGTCTTAATACTAATAACCAGGTAAAGCGTCTATGGAGGAAACTCTTTAACAATAGACTCTACTGTATTATGGACGTCCAGGAATGACCACTACGCAAAATCAACACAATTCTTACAATCTTTATTCCTTTTACTGATACCAACAAGCGCACAGCGCGCAGTTTAAAAGCGAATAAAGACTGAACCCAACAACAATATATTAGAAATGTACTTTACTTTGTACACCTGCAAGAGGTAATCTTAAATTTAATTTAATTATTCCAAAGAAATCGCAAATGTATTTATGATGAGCCCTTATAAAGCCACAGATTGACAAGCTATATCATTTATACTTTGATCACGTGCCAAACAATTCCTCCGAAATGGTTAATTAGCTCTGCCTAGTTTTTTGGTTTCGTTGTTAGGAGACCCGTGGTATTACGCGATATTTCCTGCGAACTCTTGAGGGTTTATGCTATGAGTCATAATGTGGCACAATTATCATTAGGACAGGTGATAAGCGATAAGGTCGTAGGACCAACGTGACGTATGTGCAACAGGTGGAGAAGTACTAGACACCCCCCGAACCCCATTAACACTCTATTGTATTACTCATTTATCCCACGCAATGTGATTGATTAAAAACAAAAGAGAAATGGCGACAGTTGAAACGTGAGAGGAGAGGCAACAAAAAAAAACGATTGAATGAATGAATGGAAGCCAAGTGTAAATGTTAGCTAACTAATGCATCAGGGGTGTACATGGCTGTATTGCAAGTGGCTCGCGAGTGTACAGTGATCACTCACAGAAACGCACAGTTATAGTCTAAAAATAATATATTGAAACATTTTCTTTAGAACGTGGAAATCAGATTTTAATCTATTGAAAAATAGGTACACAAACTACACTTGATTGTGCTCGACTGTGTAATACCCGGTACTCAAAGCCATGGTTACGTTTTTCGGTGACTATCTTAGACCAAACACAGCGCATTTTTTCAAGGCTATATCTCTGAGACGTTTACTCCGATCAAATTTAAAAATAAATATATTGAAAACAAAGTATAAGTTAAAAATAGACATGAAAAAGTTGAATTTAGGTTTGGAACCCGAGCGAGATGGACAAAATACATTGCAACTTTATTCCCAAATAACTTCCATGTTTTTTATTTGATCGTATTCAAATAAGTATTCTTAATCAGCATCAACAGTCGAGTCAATCTAGCCATAATCATCTGACCTGTCTGAATAATAGTTTTTAAATAGTTGTAGGCTAGGGTAAATAAGGTTGGAAAATAAGCTAATTTACATATCTTTGTTTTTTTACATGATTAAAAATGATTATGATTAAAAAATCACAATTTGTATAAATTCAAACTCGAACGAATATAAATATTATATAGCTGCCAGAAGAATAATCAAAGGATTAATAGGAAAATCGACGTATCTCCATTATTTTTCCATATATTATATTATTAAACTCAAGGTTCCTTTATTTTTTACGATTTAAAAATCGTACATTTTTTTACCAATTTTGACGACTGTATTACTATCGAGTGACTACTGTACTGCGTAAAGAGCAAGTACAATGGACATACATATTTATCATGCTTGCGCCTCGAAATGCAATGCCGAGCCGAAAGCTCTCGCTTCAAGGTCAAAGGCAAACATGATTCAATTGCAGCTCAAAAATATGGTATATACGAGCGAGGCCCACACAACAACCACTCAGCTTACACTAAGGAAAAACGCCTACAAATTGTTATTAATAATAACTAAATGTGGTAAAAATAAAACTGTAACAGGTGGACACCAACTGGAAAAGATAAAGACACTGGAAAGGCGCAAAGGCAGGCAGCCCGTAATATCTCATTAATACGATACGTGTTGATTAGATTTCGACACGACAAAACAAAAATAATAAAAACCATACAAAAGCTACAATGTGTGTGGGGTGTGTGTGGTGTGTGTGTGTGTGTGCGTGTGTGTGTGAAAGTAAAAGCAAAGTCAAAAAGCAAAGCCAAAGCCAAAAGCAACAATGCAATCGTAAAACCAAGTCTCCATTGAAAATAAGGTTAGTTCACCCGCGCGTTTCATAGTTTCAGTACGAATTGTCGTGTCAAGCGCACAGGAAGCGATCGCAACCCGGATCGGATTGGATCGGATCGGCTCGTACATATAAATATATAAATATATATATACCCAACGGCGGCGATCGCATGCGGACAAAAAGTTAAATGTAATGCCAGACGCACAATAATAGTAAATACATACGTAAATAGTAAAGTCATATAGATTCGCGTTTATAATATCAGCGATTGGGAGCCAAGATACTAATAAAATCAGTCGTAAAGCGACCCTTAACTAGGGGACGTTACTTTCCTTAAAAAAAGAAAGTATATATAACCAAGAAAGTAGCTAATATAACTGACAAATCCTGCTGAAAATAGGGATCAATCAATCAATCAATATCAATATATAAACAGAATAAACAAACACAAGGAATAACCAAGCTAAAACCTAATAAATATTTACGCAACTGAATAAATAATTTCAAAAGATCACAACCAACTACAAAGTTTAAAGAAATTATTATTATTATAATTATTTATTTTAATATAAAAAAATCAATGAACTAATAAAATAAAGTACAAAACTATTTTTTGTAACTAAAGCCTTAAAACAAGTTTAACCTACGTATATTCATTTCGTTAAAAATTTAGAAAAATAAATTATAATACCCTGCAAGGGTATGTCTGGATTGATTCGTCTGGTGATGCAATAACATAAATACTTAACAGACTCGGAAAAGTTTAATTTACGTTGCAAACTTGGGGTACAAATATTGATACCCTGTAAGTGGGTTAACACAAATTAAAACTTATAAAAAAATAAGAACAAATTAAAAAATAATAATAATAAATAATAAAAACAAATAATAATAAAAAAGAATTATAAAAATAAAAAAATAAATAAAGAAATAAGTTAAAAAAAGTGTGTAAAATACAAATTTGTGTTTGCATATTATATTAAGCGGGTTAACACAATTAAACTGTATAAATAAAAACAAATTTAAGCAAATATAAATATATATACATTTTTTTCAAGTTAAAAGCAAGTTTATATAAATTATGTATAAACAAAGAAAATGATTCATAATTTTATATTTTTTGTAACAAAATAAAGCGAAACAAAAAAAATGTACAAACTCAAGTAAACCAAGTTCATTTTTTGTTAATGTTCCGCTTGAATTTCGTTGTATTTTCTTTTACACACATTTCAAAACGAATCCCCCAAAGCTTTATATATTTCCACATATGCCGCATGAAGTAAAGGCAAACAAAAATAATGATATATAATAATTGACAGCGAACAGCGAAAAAAGAGCGCACAACAAACCAGTTTTTTAAACTCTAATTTCACAAAAACGCTTCAAAATAAAATCAAACGAGTTTCAAAGTTGGCAAATATATATCTCTCTTTTTTTTTTTGGCTGCAACTGCTTATTACACCTATATATATATATATATGTATATATGAACAGTGACTTGTGTGATTTGCTTTTATTTATTTGATTTTTTTGTTGTATTTTTTGCATGTGAAGACAAGGTCAAAGACGTGCCAAAAGAAGAGCCAACAAAAGCAGAGTGGGGTTGTTTATATATAATGACGGCCAAAACGGAAGATAATCTACTGGAAAGGAGCAGCCAGGAGCAGGAGCCAGTCACGACACCTTGCCCCTCCACATCCACCTCGTCGGAGGCAGAAATGGAAACCGAAACGGAAACGGAACTGGACGGCGCTGCGGCGGCCACCAATGAACTGAGCGAAATCTTCTTTGTGGATAATAATCGCCGTAAGCACAGCATTAAGATCCAGGTGAAGCTCTGCCCCGAGGGTGTCTATCTGCGACGCGAGACGGACGAGGACGATCATATTAACGAGCAACTGATCAGGATCGACGACATTATCGGTTCCCGCTTTGGGCCGCGCCTCAAGAAGCGTGCCCGCGGTGGCCTCAACTCCTGCAAGAATCCCAATGTGCAGCCAGAGGAGGCGGCACCGGAGCCGGATAGCGACAACAGCGCCTATCTGTACATATATGCGTATCTGAAGAAGGAGAAGCCCTTGAGGCGGGTGCAGACCCTGCGCATCCTACGCTTTCGTTCCAGTCACGATTATGCCGTCAATCTACACACCGCCGAGCTGTGGCATCGCACCATAAGGCAGCACAAGCGAGGAAATCCTGGCGGCACTCCCTTCGGTCACATCGGTGACTCCAACAAACAGCTGCTCATCCTGCTTAATCCCAAATCCGGTTCCGGCAAGGGACGCGAACTCTTTCAGAAGCAAGTGGCACCGCTGCTCACAGAGGCCGAGGCCCAATACGATCTACAGATAACCACACATCCACAGTATGCCAAGGAATTTGTGCGCACCCGAAAGGATCTGCTGGAACGCTATTCGGGCATTGTGGTGGCCTCCGGCGACGGGCTCTTCTACGAGGTACTCAACGGCCTGATGGAGCGCATGGACTGGCGCAGGGCCTGCCGGGAGCTGCCACTGGGCATTATACCCTGCGGTTCCGGCAATGGTTTGGCCAAGAGCGTGGCCCATCACTGCAATGAACCGTACGAGCCCAAGCCCATTCTTCATGCCACTCTTACCTGCATAGCCGGCAAGAGTACACCCATGGATGTGGTCAGAGTGGAGATTGCGCCCAGGGACAAGCACTATGTGATGTACTCCTTCTTGTCGGTGGGTTGGGGCCTCATTGCCGACATTGACATTGAGAGCGAGCGCCTGAGATCGATTGGAGCACAGAGATTTACGCTGTGGGCCATCAGGCGCTTGATAACCCTGAGGACGTACAAGGGCAAGGTGTACTACCTGTTGCCCAATAAAAATAAAGTGGAACCAGCCAAGGAGGCCACGGAAACGAGGAAAGCCTTCGTCACGCCCACTCCTAATACAGAAGTTAAGACGGAGGAGGCGGCGCCACAACTGAATGCCAGCGAGTTCCGCGATTTACCCGAGGAGGCAGAGGAGGCAGAGGAGGAGGATGAACATTTCGCCGACGCCATATCCCTGGACAGATCTGTGTACCGACAACATGCCGATAGCTGGCACTCGGCCATGTCCCGCAGAACCGCCTACTATTCCCTGGGCGGTCCCAGTCTCCGTTCCAATCGCAGTCGCCTGAGTTTGAACCAACGCATCGAGGCGGCCAATGCCGAATTTGCCGAATTAGTGCCATCGGGCACCATTCCGGCCTTGAGTATGCCCCTCGAGGCCACGGAGGGTTGGGTCTGCGAGGATGGTGACTTTGTGATGGTCCATGCCGCCTACACCACGCACTTGTCCTCCGATGTCTTCTTTGCCCCGGAATCCCGACTGAGCGATGGACTCATCTATCTGGTGATCATCCGGAGCGGCGTGAGTCGCCATCAATTGCTGAACTTCATGCTGAGCCTGAACACGGGCACCCATCTGCCCATCGGCGAGGATCCGTTCATCAAGGTGGTGGCCTGCCGAGCATTCCGGATCGAGCCGCAGAGCTCGGATGGCATCCTGGTAGTGGATGGCGAACGCGTTGAGTATGGACCCATTCAGGCGGAGGTAATGCCGGGTCTGATCAATGTGATGACCACAAATGGTCAGTGATCCGTTTATATATAGAGATGTAAGCCAGAGATAAGGGTTAGATAAGGCGTTCGATTGAGGTATGTGGGACAGGGGGGCAGGGGATACTACTACACTGCAACACCTAACAATAGTGAATACTTTTCGTGTATTGTTTGCTTTTTAATTTAAATATATTACCACGAAACAAGCATTTTAAAATGACAACAATTTGGCGATTAGAATGTGAATATTAAAGGTGCTCTATAGCAACATTCAATGAATATCCTGATTAAGCAATTTCTTACGTTAATTTATATACCCGGAAACTATAGGATGCATATAGTATTATAGTAAGTACTATGTGGAAATTTTTGTACAGGTCTATCCGTCCGTCTGTCCGTATAAAAACCTAGGTCTCAGACTACAAAGAACTAGAGCAGGGGTGGCCAGGCAATACATTGACATGTTAGAATTGCATTTGTATAAGTAAGAACAAAGGGTATATGAAAAAAAAGTTCACCTTTTTATAATATTGCATAAAAACAGTTATTTTAATTTTCATTCATTTCTCATATTGTATCCAGCGCTGGGTACTAGTTTTATTGCCATAGAGACAAAGACAGTGCGCTTTAGAGCCAGTTGCTCTCTTGTAGGTATATAACAAGTGCATTCTAATTTTAGATTTTTACGCTCTCGACCTTATCAGAGAGGAGAGAACGCAATTTTTGTCAGGAACAGAAAAAATGGCTTGCATATGGCAATTCTAACGTATGGTCGTTACACATCTTAGTAATTCTAGCGCCTTTGGTTATAGGCAATACCGCCCACGTATCTAAAACAAAACGCTAAACTTACGCTTGATTTTCTAAAGAAAATGAATAGATAAATCAGAACGGCTTGAATAAAGGCCACTGACAATACAAAGATAGTAATTTAAGGATTTTTTTTTTACTTGCTTAATTTTGTAATTTAAGAAACCGGGTCAAGCACACTCACCTATAGCTTTCTTAGTTTATATAACTACACAGATTATTGCCACCAAATTTTTTGATAGAATAGCCTAATTACTGAATTAAATCATTCATTTCATAATAATATAACAAAATCATAATGTTAAATGTCCATAGGATGATTTAACATTTTATTTGAAATATTTAAAACAAAAATGTATACGAAACTTGTTAGTTTTAAGTAGTACAATTAGCCAAGATCTTTCCTTTTTAGTGTAAATAAAATTGTAATGAATAGCAACTACATTGTAATTATTAAAATAATTAGTTATAGTAGTTTACACCATAGTTCTCATAGTTCTACAGCGCAATATGTAAACTTTCCATCCGCCTAGGAACCGACACAAAAAAAAACACATCACGAAGTACACTAGTTGATATAGTTATTTTCCACACATTTTTATTTTTTTTTTTAATCGGCTGAATGTCAATTATTCTAGGACCAGTACGCCAAATAAAACCAATAAAAGCTATAAAAATGACTTTAGATTATGGGGAAGGGAACAAGTACTAGTCGCAACTTGCAGGTGTCTTATTTGTAGCCGTGGAAACACAACGATTTGGCATTTGAAGAAGCTTGAAATATTAGCAAACACAGAACAAACATCAAGTTCACTCGCTCATCCGGTTGCATGCCGATCTTTATCGATATCAGGCCTTTAAAATGGGGCCTTGATTGGCCTCCAAAATACCACCAACACAATCACGAGGCACCTACCAACACCTGTGGTCGATGTTCAAGTGGGGACTTCATAATTGTGTTAATACAAAACATTGGCCAAGATTGGCTAAGATTAACCCAGAAACAAAGCTAGCACAGTTAACAGGCAGCGACAGGGATTACGGAACGAGTTCGAAAATTACCGCAACGTTCAAGGTTCAAGAATTTAAATAAATAACTTATTAATTGCTGTTCAGCATCTGCAACTTTAAATGAAATTTTATTTTATGTAAGCCATAGTTTTTATAGAAAATAGGTATTAACAACTTAAACATTTGTTCTCTATTAACATTAAGGAGTTTTCACGCTATCAACATATAAATAAATTAGTTATCTTTCACACATGTATGTAGGTGCTAAAATTGTTGAATAAAATAAGAAATAACATAAACAGTGTTAAAAACTACATCGAGTCTTTTGTGATAAAAGAGTAGAAGGTATAAAACATAATAAGCATTTCATTTCAACATCGATGGAATTATCTTTTGACAGGTGTACCCAAAATGCGTTAAGGAAATACAAATAAAACACACACACTCGTTAAAATGACATTCGAAAAAGGGTAATAACTTCAAATAGAGCAAAGAGCAATCCCAAAAGCCATTAACAAAGGTAAACTGATTGTCACTATTGGAGCGCTATTTTTATTAATATTTTGTTGTTGTTGTGCCACGCTACACAGACAGACGAGTCTGGTGTGGATCCATCGATAGATAACACCTTTACCCCTTATCACTCGCACACATTGAGACACTTGCAAGCGTTTGAAAGGGCAACCAAGGTGGTGTATACTTTTAGGCCCCGATTGATATAAGTTAGACGAAAATTAGGGACTGGATGTCGTCAGAAGTTATTGTTGACAAAGCAAAAGTGATTTGATTTCAAAATCGATAATCGGTGTACTTTTAGGCTGGCGAATTAATCAGTAATTCTACAAGACAATTAAATATCAGTATATTGCTTTTTTAAGGGATTTCTATTGGAAATCTTATCAAACAAAAACACCTCTTAACGAGGTAAAAAACTAGTGACGATCGCACCTTCAACATACAAAAGTTCTGATGCCAACATTTGTGACGAGAAATGATTACACACATGATTAAATACACTTTCGAAAATTCACTATTTCGGTATAGCGAACTCAAGATATAGATAAGGCATTATAGCTGTATTGAAAGGAGTGCTTTGTTTGTGCGCTTTACAGCACATGTCAGTGCTTAACAGCACTCTGTTAGTCTTTTTCGTTCGGATAAATTATTAGGTATTAAGCTTTTTCTAGATAGGTTTTAACCGATACATTAACAGTGAAGTTATTATTTAAAATAGTTAAAAATCGTTGTTGCACATTTATACGAAAATAAAATTAAGCTTTTTCCGTCAGATATCTCTTAACCGAAACATTAACAGAGAATCGATTGATTAAATTGATTAAAATAATTCAAAACCGTTGATGCACATTTTTACGAAAATAAAATTCTAATTTCTATCTAAAAATGTAGCATTTACTAGTAAAAATAAAATAAATAAATAAAAAATTAGGAACGAACTTGGATACAGGATGCTTACACTTGCACTTCTTGTAAAATTCAAGAGTCATTATATATTCCTTTAACCTCTATTATTTCTGATTTGACAGAGACTACTATAGTGTTTAAATATACACATGTATGCACATATGTATATATTTTTGTTCTGAATTGCCAATTCTCGACATTGTTTCGCTATTGCTATCAACTCAACGCGAAGATAATTGCGACAGAGGGAAATCAAGCGAAAATATACAAGCAAACAATGAATATATGTATATGCTTATGTACATATACATATACATACATATATCACAAAGTAACGATAACAAAAACTAAACTGTGGTCACAGTCTGTTAACATATGTTAGCACTCTGTAAGCTCCCAATGTAAAGCTACCCTCTGGCATTAATTAATTAATGGACTCTTTAATTAAGAACTTAATGGAAGAGCGCGGGTTGAGCACAAAGGCTCGTGAAATATAATTTTCTATGGTCTTTGGGCGTTAACTATTAACTTTGGGATCTAAGAACTCTTTAAAAAAATATATGTACATCCTTAAGTATATATTTATATATGTATATATTTATATATGTATCTACATGAGGCCTTAAACTGAGGCAGACTCTTAACATGTGTGCTAGCACTAGATATTTCTGCACTACTTCCATACTAATTCATTCATAAAAGTTCTCTTTAGATTTGCCTTCTTCTTCGTTTAAAGGCGGCGTCTTTAATGAGCATTTCTGGAAAATAAAAACTCGTTAAATTTGAGTGGAAGTTATATATACATGCATATACATACACACAGAACAGATATTAGACCTAAATCTATCTGCCAAATGTCGGCAACGCATGAAATAAAAAGATTTAACAACAACAAAACCAACAATACTTCCTATTATATTCAGAGTATTTTAATCCATCCGCTGTGGGGCAGGTAAAAGTTTTTAAGCCCATTTTTGTGACTAATACTTGGCATTTCAAATTTGGCTTAAATATACAAGCCAAAACTTGATTGGCCAATCTCCCTCTCACTCGATATACATATCTGTATTTTAATTTGAAATGCGCTGTTTTTAGGATATTTAATTCACATAGATAAGAGTCTATGAAAATTTTTTTTTAGTTTAATAAAAAAAAAAATGAACTTAATATTAATTTAAAGTAGGTACTTATTTGTTTAATTATAAATAATTCAATGCAAATAACTCATCTGTAATGTTTAGTTTAGTTTATTTATATTGTTGTTATCCCACAAATCATAAATAAAAAACTATAATGTGGTATATATTTAATAATAATATATATATTTAATAATAATATATATACAAAATATAACACATCTAAGGTATGGACTTCATTTGTGTGAACGTACATTGAAATTTTGAGTAAAATCGTATAATAAACCTGGTAGTTATTAAACAATAAAGTTCTTCTATTTGTATCTCACTCGCACTCGCCCTCGAACTAACCTCAAAATGATTAGTCAAGTCTGAAACCTTGGTTTCTTTAAATTGAACTATCCTTCTGATAATTTTTCTTAGTTTCTATACAGACTCGACTGCAGATTTTTTACTTGTTTTTCTAAAAAATATATCCATAGTAAGCAGTCTTTACTGTACTAGGGCGATTAGTCAGGAACCTGTTGGTGAATAAGCTTTAGCTAACATTTCTCCCCCCTGTGATTTTTAAAACCAACCCATTTGCTGTTTTTTTTATTTCGTATTTTGTTTTGTTTCCGATTTGTTGTTTTTTTTTTTCGAAACTTGTTGGTTGTTTAAAATGAATAATGTATGGGTGACCGTGGGGCGAAAGAAATTAGCGAAGCTCATTTGTAATCAAGCTAAATTTACAAATGTACTTGCAATTTGCCTTTTATAATGCATCTCGGAGGCATGCACCCAAGCAGATGCTTCAGATGTCACTCTCACTCATGCTTCTTATATATGGCATTACTGGCATTCTGCAAATTAGCTTGATTATTAATAGAGCGCAGCGCATAAAGTCACATATGTACACATTCGGATATATCTGCAGTTCTTGGAATTTGCTGAGATATTTATTTTTCTAGAACATGAATCAGTTTTAAATATGACAATTTGATTTTTTGAATTTAAAAAGATTTTAAAGTATACAACGAATATTCCAAAATTCGATGCTTTTTCTTTTAAAACTCAAAACCCTGTGAATGCGAAATATATAATAATCATATGTATATATATTTCTGGTTGCCTAATCAAATTACATACTATATAATCATCCGACTCGAATGTTATAAGAAGGGTGGTTTTATTTTTGCAGACTATGCCAAATTTCGTGACCAGAACTTCATATTACACATAATTCCTACTCTATATTTTGTGGCCAATGTAATTTAAGCTCACACCGCCCAGCCACACACCACACACACAACCACGTATCCAAGTACATACGTCGTATACACACACACAGGACATACAACACATGGATACCAACAAGACAAGCCCCCAACAGTCCAACTCTCATTAACCCAATTTGAATTGTTTGCTCAACAATTGAGCCCTTGGCAATGTTGAAAATAATGGGGTTACTTACAAAACTGAAACTAAGCTGCAATAAAATATTAAAAAAAAAATAAAGGAAGCTAAGTTTGGAAATCCAAAGTTTTTATACTCTTTTCTATGACTAATGGTATTTGCATATATTTAAAAAAATCACGAAATGACATATGTACGTATACTTTATTATATTATTCATTTTCTGATAGTTCCAATGACAGCTATAATTTATACTTGTAATAATGAAATCATAAAAAGAATTATCATAACCCGGTGTAGATGGAAATTTGTTTTCATAAAAATCCTTTATATGGTTGAAAGCTAAAATTGTACACCCTCTCAAGGGTATAAAAATAGAACAACCATGTGGCCTTGTTCATAATTCTAAACTGATCCCATTAATAGAGTTTTCCAATTAGCCAGCAATCACTATATTTAAGTGGTAATTTCCGAAACGCATGTACCTGTCCCTTCAAGTACAATTGTGTGTGTGTATATATACAATTTGTGGCAATGCTAATGCAAGGTAAACAATTCTCTCGAGTCGCCGAAGTCAATTTCCCTAATTATCACATTGAAGTCTAACAAAAGCAACAAATACAAACACGAAATAGAAACAGCAACTGATAGGGCCAAATCATAATAACCAGAGTAGCCAGAAGCAGGAAAGAAGAAATAGAGCCCCATGGGGCTAAAATATCGTGAAAGAAATGAGGCCCAGACGATAAGGAATGCAGCGATTTCTCAATCAGAATCAGAAGGCGGCGCACTCTGGGGTTCGTACAATTTCAAGATTCGAGGAAACAATGAAACTTTATCGCACAACTGGCAGTCCGTTCATTCACAATAAAAGCGGATCAGTTGAATAAAAAATATACATACATTGAATGGGTATAGTTTAGTTTTCAAAAGGGTATTGGAAATTTAGTCATTGATTTAAATAAATAAAATTAGAAACAGAACTATAATTACATAGGCTCCCTTTTGAGTGGTTGAAACATAGATTGCTCAGATATTTTAAGGGGCAGCAAGCACTTACAATATGCTACAATCGGGTGGAAAAATTAAATTATGAAACAAAACATTCCCCTGAGCTTAAGCAATCCCACAGAGCTCGCTACTATATTTATACACCAAATATGTACTTCTAAATGCTACCGCTACACTCATAAAAAATTGGAATAATGTTTAAAACAGGTGAAGAATATTATGTTATATATTCTTGTTAATATTAGCACCTTTTATCATATCAATTAATAAAAAGGAAACATTGACTTTAAAGCTTAATCAATTTAATTAGCATAAATTAGATTAAATAAAAATTTCAAGTTCAATTTCCTTTGTGAATGCAATTTACAGGAAAAATGTATAAGTTCAACTCAATTAATTTGATGTCATTTTTTTTTTGCTGTGTACTAACGCAAACCATTGTTGATTCAATCGCTATTGAATGGAAAAATATACATACACACTGTAGCATTCACAAGTGCACCAATAAAAAACTCTTTTTAAAACGTTTAGGATTTCAACAGCAACCAGACACCAACCG
This sequence comes from Drosophila baimaii, assembly GCA_018874675.1. Lineage (NCBI taxonomy): Eukaryota > Metazoa > Arthropoda > Insecta > Diptera > Drosophilidae > Drosophila > Drosophila baimaii. The sequence continues at coordinate 8,467 of JAEIIU010045073.1, read as the reverse complement.
AAACCAAGACTGAAATTAAATCAGACGAGACTTCTTCAGATGCCAAGGCATGTTGAAAAAAAACAACAAACAAAAAACGATATGTCTGCGATTGCAGTTGAATAATTGCAGAAAAATAAACCGGCAATAGCTAAGGCAAAAAAGAAAAAAAAATATAATTCAATCGGAAAAAAGAAAATTGAAGAAAAAAGACTTATTAAAAATGCATTGCTTGAAAAGTGGAATTGTAAAAAAAAATACAGTAGATATTCACAAAAACACACAACTTATAAACAAAGTTGCTGCGAAGAGTGGCCTAGAAATTCACAAGTTTGAATTCTGTGAGAGGTTACAGTGAAGTAAGAAATATGCTGATGAGCACTTCGTGGCGAAATCGAAACAGCTGTAAATATGCCTTCTTGCACACGATCTGTGTCTGTGATCTGACATATAATAATTAAAACTCGATATATGTAGATTAAATCAAGCAGATTAGACCTTGCAAATAAAATAAAATTCAAACAAAGAAATTATAAAGTCTTCAAGCAATTATTATTATCTTAAAAACTTCACAACATATCTATGCAACTTGTATACCAATGGAAACTGTAGGTTAACCATATTTTCCCTATATTCATATACAAAATGAACATAAATTTGCGTTGACTGTTAACGGTCATTTACTGTACACGAAATACCAACACGTCGACGTGGAGATTGGCACACATATTCGAATCGCTGTGAGCCGCTTCTGCTGTTAACCCGATTTTCTTTGCTTTTGCTTTTGGGGCACAATCATCAGGTAAGTCTCCATTTGTCCAGGTGGCAACAATACGTTGGCTACATGTGTACGTATGTATATTGTGGATGCTGCCGCCGCCGCCCCATTGTTGTTTGTTTTGATATTTCTGGTTGTTGGTGGCTGTTTCGGTGGCTTTGGCTATTTGCCGCTGTTGCCATTCCTATTGCTATTGCCTGATCTTTACATAACGGCACTTTTTGTGCCGAATAAAAAAAGAAAGAAAAGGGACGGAAACAAAAGCAGCTGCGCAATCGCCAGAGACGGCAATGATTATTTGTTTGAAAATCCAAGACAAATGCATACAACAGCACTGAAACAGTGGCCACTCGCCTCGTAAACAAAGCTAGAAATAAGCTCTAAAAACTATTGCAAATATCTTAAGTCGATAGATCTTTAATTAAGAGAGTTAATAGAAAAAAGGGCTTATTTAAAGACAATATAATAAGACAATAAATAAGACTTTAAGGCAAGTTAACAAAATTCGAGAGCAAAAATAAATCGTGTGACGTTACGCATCTTATTATTAGATTGTCTTTGGCTAGATCGAGTCGCCTGTAACTCTCGATATCTAGGAATTTGTTGTATTTTCTAACAAAACATTTATTTTGAATAGAAAAAGATTATTCGATATCCAATTGAAGGGCTACTCTTTCAATTTATTTTGATTTTAAACAAATAGTTTAACTTTTAATTTTTAAAACCCATTTTCCCGTTTTCACTGTAACTTCCCCGTTGGCTCGCCTAACTTGCGTTTATTTCGGCAAACGCTTGTTATGCCCCGCTCACGAAATTATAAAAAAATGGTATGGAAACAGGCTCAAGTGAAATTGTTTTGTTTTTTTTTTGTTTTACATACATTAATATATTTTTCGCGGCTTTGCACCGAAGGTCAAAAGCTCGAGTTCGAGTTCCACATGGGCAACATAATAACTAACAATAAGCAACCACCAAAAAATATCATAAAACAATGCAAATAATAAAAAACATGGCAAAAACACTTGAGCAGATAATTGAAAAACCCGCCAAAATACATACACCTACATTTTGTTATTGCTTTTTGTGTTGTGTAGTGTTGTGGTTTTTTTTTGGCAAGAATGAAGGCTATTCTGGCCTAACCTTCCAGATAACCAGATAATGACAGATGACAACCACACTGACACACATACACACCCGCACTATCTGCAAATTTATGATCATAATTAACATGACGATGACTTTCAGGCCATGTGTTTCGGCAAGTTTTAATGCTCGTGATTTAAATAAATAACACAACTATGTACCAGTGAAATGTGAATAAGCACGCAACATCTCCTCCCCACGCACACACCCAAACACAATGGAGAATATATATGTATGAATGTACAATATACATTCATTTGTACATCTAATACAGCAGTGATCATGATAGAAATATCACACATAAATGAAATATATCATAAATAATAATTAGGAACGGAAGTTGTCTTTATCTGTCTAATATATTTATATATATACTTGGTAAAATAATTAATTAATTAACCAATGTTTTTTGGATGTACGTTTTACAATCATTAAAAATGCATTGAATGTTGAAGTCATTCAGCAAACGAATAGTGATGATAGACATTGTGTGGAAACACCTGCATATCTTAACTTGATTTTTGTCATTCCTTGAGTTCCTTAAGTTTTTTTCGAAATTTTTATATGTTAATATTTTACTATTATAAAGTTGGGTTAACCAAGAAGTCGAATCGTACAAATACTTTAATTGGAATGTCTATTACATTGGCGACCTTTTCACTTTCTACTTAAGTGTTTAGCCATTTCGAGGTTTTAGTTCGTTCTAATTATTTATAGTCAGATCAAGCACACAGATTTTAACTATAATTATCTAAAAAGAGATTTCTCGTTTAATTGTCTTGAAAATCTCAATTATCACAACTGCCAAAAAGTACAAAAATACACGTAGATTTAAGAGTCGCTAAGCTCAGTAATCGGACATACATGATAAATAAAGAACGATCTTATCTAGAACCGGCAGTTAAAAAAAAAGTTTACTAATCGTTAACCTACATAGTTTGGTTCGAAAAAACATATACATACTTACATGCATATGGAAATATGTAATACGTAAGTATATCAACGCAGATTTGCAAAATTTTATGTCTTATGAAAAACCGTATGACATACGATACTTTCGCAAATTCGTTTCGATATATTTAACTATTTTAATACTCTGGTGAATGCAACATTTTTGTACTTATAAAAAGTTTCCATTTGTATCGAGACTTTAAAAAAATCTATGGTAAAATAACATTATTCTTGATATAAGAAACTATTTAACTATTTCCTCTTTTCATGGTTGCAACAACAATTTGTTAATCGTAAATTTTTTTTGTATTTTCCGCTTATTGACAATTTAAAAGTTAGTAAACCCCGAAATGCCTCTCATGTCACATTATAATGTGGCATCATTTACATTTAAAGTGCGAAATAATTTACCAATTGCATTAAATAGTAATAATAGTACATAAGAGGACGGGTAATTATTTAACAAATTGTGATAACAAAGCTGTGGAGCTAATTTGTCGACCATCACTGTACTACCGTATATGTATATGCCTGTACATACATACATACAGACGTGGGCCTGTGCAGTGTGGCACCGCCGCGCTACGTACAAGGTGTCGTTGCCGAAGGTGGCAACGCGCAGGCGCAGAGCATTCGCACCAGCAGAACTTTAGAGCGAGACGGCATGCGAATTGCACACAAAAAAGTGGGTGGAAAAAAAAGACAAGGTTACAACATAACACACAACAGCAGCTGATATCGGGGTGGTGAGTGGTGGCGGAAGTGTGGGGGGAGGGGATAAGGCAGACAGGACAGGAATGGGCCTGCCCTGCACCGTTACTATTTATTATTGTTTTTGTTGTTCTGCCTGGAAATGCGAAGCTGCGACGACGACGATGATGAATGATGAATGATGATCGACTGAGACGCTTTTAATCATATCAATGTATATGTATATAGAAATTCGTACCAGTTTTTTGTACTGTATTTGGAGAAATGGTTACCGTTGTTGCTGCTTCGCTAATTTGTGTTAACACACACACACACACACGCACGCCACACAAAAAAAAAAGCAAACCAGACAGCGAAAGAAAGTTTTGTGTGTTTTTCTCTCAATTTTTTTTCTTCTTTTTTTTCTTGCCTTTGATAACTTCAGACGTATGTATGCACACGTACACAAGTAGAGTAAAAACTCTAAAAAAAATATATAAATATTTATGTACATAAATAAATAAAAAATGCAAAAACTCACCTGCCTGCTCTTCTTCTCGTCTGCTGCTGCTGCTGCTGCGTTGTTGCTGCTGCTACTGTGAATAAACCGTTATGGGTGCCGCGGGTGGTGGGTGTTGCTGCTGCTGCTGCTTTTTTATTGCTTATTCGGCTGTTGCTGCTGCTGCTGTTGTTGTTTTTGTTGTTATTGTTGTCGCCGTTGTTAATTGTTTCTTACGCGTTTTGCCCTGAATCAGAAATACACGGGAATCCATTAAAACTCAAAAATAACTTCGAAATTTTGTCGACACCACCGAACTTTTTGCTGCTGTAAACGTCACATACACGCACTCACTCTCACACACACACACATATATATGTAGACAATATATACACGGCGACACCTTTCTCGCTAGCTCGCTCCCGTCAACGGGACTGCGGCTTCTTTTTCGGATTTAATTAAAAGCTTTTCGATTTCTAGGGGAGTACTTGTACTTCAATCATATTTTATTTATCGCTCGAATTGCACTTGAAAAAAAAATGGTACAGCGGTTGGAACGACAGAGGTGAATTGTTGAAATACGAATGTTTTTTTCTTTTTTGTCGCCCACTTCAAACGCAGTGTGGCCGTTGCAACGCCATGTAATATATACTAAAAGAAGGAAGCAAAAATACCAGAAATAGCACAAACACCAACCACTAGGTGAGACCGCGCTAAAAACATCGCAGTCATCGATTTCTTCGATGTTTTTAAAAAATTTTATGAAACATTAATTTTCAAAATATATAGAAAATTCAATTTCCATGTACATAAGTTAAAAAAAAAAAGAATCTAAATGAAAAACTAAAAAAAAAACAATTTAAATTATTATTATTATGTTTAAAACCAAAATAAATGACTAAATACTTATTCTGAGTTTATAGAAAAAAAGATTAATTGATTCTTATTAATAAACGTTAACATTAATAAACATTAATCTAACGAATATATATATTTTTAATCTGATGCGGCGATCCAACAAGATATGAATTTATCAGAACCTGCCTGAAAGAAATTATTTTACTATAAAATATCCCTAATTTATTATTGATTTATTTACAGGTAATTTTAATTATACAAATAAGATAAAAGAAGGAGATTGCAACTGATTTTATTTAAACAAGAGAACACTAACTGTTACGATTTAGTGATGTGGCAAAAAATCGATGCTTCTAAACAATTTTTTAAAATCTATATTTTTTTTCCACATTTACTAGTGTGAATTGAGGTTGAGTTCAACTTGAATTTATATTATTAAATATTATACATTATATATTATAAGCTCCAGTTAAGTCCAGTCTCAATTCTAGCTAGAGATATATTAATAAATAATTAGCATAAAGTTTAGTTGGAAATTGATTAGTTTTTCTTAACTTTTTTCAGATCAAATTGTATTCTAAAATCATCATTTCTATAGTAATACATAATTTTCATGCAATTTGATTGGTTCTAAACACAAAAATATAACATTTTAGACTATTGAAGCTTCTTAAATAAATCATACAAGTTTTATTTACGTAATCATAGGGAAAATGAGCCTTCTTTCTATGATTACTCTTGGTTATATAGGGGGAGGAGGTTTCGAAAATCACAAAAAAAAAGATTATACGTAATATAAGGACAACCCCTTAGACAGGTCCTCATAGTGAGTTAGAAACAGGCCCTTAATTGCATTTAATTTGTATTTTTCGACTTCTAAAGCAATTAAATGTATTAAATTTTTAAGGTTCCTAAAATCCCCTCCATGGCTTATAAATCAAAACAAGTTATAATTTAGAAAATAGTTTTTTTATTCTAAATGTCAAACATTCTTAACATTTTGGCTAATCTTATAGTACACCAGGCACAAACTAAGGCTACAGTTTCGAAAAGGTGAAGTGAAAATAGTAAGAAATGAAGCTCACATATAACAGTTAAACTTTAACAGATTATTGTTTTAAATTTCATGGTGAAACTATCAAATTCAACAATTTGGGCTTAGTATTTTTGGCTCATTTCCTGATCTCTCAATAAGATGGTTATATAGAGAGCGTACAAATAATAGTTCAAGATCAAAATCGAAGAGAAACAAATAATTCTCAGCTGTTATATGTGAGCTGTGTTAAGTAATATGTATAAATGATTGTGTGGTTTGGTTATATGCATATTTTTAATGCTATATTCATAGGCTTTCTTGTGACTTGGTCAACTCAGGGGCTCCCACACAAACTCCTGCTCCTCCTCCTTGCATATAGGTTCATCCTTTTGTTGCCACACATCTTGTTCTCTCTCCTGCTTCTTCTCAGCCAGATTTGTTGTCTCGCTTTTTTGGTCATCCTCCTTCTGCAGCTTTTTCTTTTTGGGCAGCAGCGGAGCTTGCTCCTCCGCCGGCTCTTCTTGGTCTTTCTCCTCCGCCTCGTCATCTTCTGGCTCTTCCCGCTGCCATTGGCGAGTTTTTCTGCCGCGTCGGTGTCGCCGCAAATGCAACTCCAGATTCTGACGCGTGACGCATGGCTTCTGGCAATGGCTGCAGGCGAAAGACCCCGCCCAAAGGGTATCGGGTTCCTTACCGGCTGTCTCGTCTTCGCTCTCCTCCTCTCCCTCCTCCTCCTCCTCCTCCTCCTCGTCCGTCTCCTCCTCGGCAGCATGTATGCGCTCGTGTCGCAGCTGTGAGGCGTGGGTGCCGAAGCGCTTCTTGCAATGGCGGCACTGGAAGCGCCTCTGTCCCTCGTGCACGACCCTCACATGGCGGCTTATGGCACTCTTGTGGCGAAACAGCTGCGGACACTGCTCGCACTTGAAGCGCTCCCAGGTGGGATTGTGGGTGCGCAAGTGGGTGAGGAGCTCCGTGCGGGTCACCTTGGCCACGCCACAGTGCTCGCACACGTGCTCCTTGCGCTGGGCATGACGCTTTAGGTGTTCGCCCAGGGCATTCTTGGTGCTATACTGACGGTTGCACAGCTCACAGATGAGGTCGCGCAGCTCCTGGAGTTGTTTCTTTTGCATCTGGGGATCGGGATGGGGATGGGCATTCCGCATGTGCGAACGGAGCTGCTCGTAGCGGGTGAAGCACTTGTCGCAGCTGCGACAAAGGAACGGCTTCGTGTAGCCCTGATGCACGCTGCGGATATGGGCCTCCAGATAGGGCAGCTTGTAGACTTGCTTGCCGCACTGATCACAGGCCAGGCTGGTGCGTTTTTTGTGCGGAGAGGGGGGATCCGGGTCCGGCTCCTGGTCCTGTGTCTGCTCCTGCTCCTGTTCCTTCTGCTGCGGCTGCTGCGCCTGCTCTGACTCCCCCGGCAGCTCTTGTGCCTCAGCTCTTTCCTGCTGCTTCCCCCGGTTTTCGAGATTTTCCAGTCTTTCCACACGTTCCTGTTCCTGCATTGCTATTGCCTGGAATTCCTCTTGCCCTTGGTCCAGTGACTCCTCCTTCACCTGCGGAAACCCTAGGAGAGTATTAATACCTGGTTAACCAGGCCCGTATCAACCATATATCCCACCCTCTCCGCCGGCATTTCCACAGGATTGGGATCGGGACTTTTCGACCCGGTAAGGTAACCAGCAAGTTTCTCACTGGTTTCCTTGGCCACCTGGCCCAGTTCCTCGAGGTAGGCCATCGCGTTGTGGCACAGTTGGCAGATTTGTGTGGGAAATCCCTCCGGCTGCAGCAGGAGATCGATGTCGAGGAACTTCTTGAGCAGCTGCATCAGCCGGGGATTGGGAGACTGTGGATCCCTCAGCTGGCGCATGCAGATCCTGCACAGCCTGGCCAAGTCGGCGGCGGTCATCATTGTGCCGGAGGGGGGATCTGAATGCGAATACCCGAGAAGTTCTGGAGAAACTGGAGTTTTTGGATTTCCAAGTTTCCTGGTAACCAGGGTGGGGATCAGTGTGACCGCCGCTCGACCTTCAAAAAATACCAAAATCGGGCACGCTGGAGTAAGCACAATCGGGGGTTATCGATAACTGAATGCACCGGGATCGACCTGTTGCACCAAGGCGCAATTCGAAATCGGTGTGAATAGTGATTTCGCTAGTTACCAGGATTACATAAAATATTGTTTTAAGGGGCACACCTAGTGTGACGGCCTAAAAAATAGGCTATTTTTGGAAATTTTTAAAAAAAAAAAGTACTTTATCAATTCTTTCAAAATTTTGACAATATATTTATACATGTTTTAAAAATATATAGTGAAATTTTTGAAGAAAAAAATTTAATATTTTTTAAGTTATGGTCGATCTCCAACGGCGCTAAAAAAAAAAGGTCCTTCACTGCTGCAGTGATTCCGTCCTTATCCGTGGATGAAATCAAAAAAGAAAAAATTCTCGTTAAACAAGATAATATTCTCTGTCGGAAAGACTACGATGAAAAAAAAAAAAAAAAAAATGACAAAATGGCGGCGTTTAAA
>JAEIIU010045068.1:0-16725 GCA_018874675.1 Drosophila baimaii | reverse complement strand
CTTTTGTATGTTGAAGGTGCGATCGTCACTAGTTTTTTACCTCGTTAAGAGGTGTTTTTGTTTGATATTATAAAGTACATTTAAAGCTTCAACATTTGAGCTGTTATATATGTCCCCAAATTCAGACTTGTGAATTTCTAGTGGACTCTTCGTAACAGCTTTGGTCCCGCTTATTCCCAAATCTTCCTATGATCTTTTTAATAACAAGTATTTAGTGATTTCTCTTTCAATTTAAACATATTAACATATAATCTTTTGACCAACTTTTAAAAGTTTCAGCTTATTATATTCTCAACTATTCATATAGAAATTCATATATATTGAGTAACTATTGAATTTTGTAGTATTCCACTAGCAAACCTTTGTGTTCTGTCAATCAAAATGGGGAAAAACATACGGAATCAAATATGATAAGCATAGCTCTGAATAAATAATCGCTTTAAACATGCCAATAGATCTCGGGGATCATAAGCAGCATGGAGGAAGAGCTGATTCCCAGAGTAACCCATTGATTGATTGTTTGCTCTTCCCCTCCAATCTCCGATTACACGAATATGCGCTCGGCCGAGTGTTAAATTGACGTACAACCCGGCACCAAAAAAAGTATTTTTCTTGAGTATTTCCATTTAGATTGTCGGAATTGATGAACTCGGAGAGGAAACAAAAATCCAATCAATCTTTTGCGAGTGGGGAAGCGTCGCGGCCCGGTCTCTTCGAGGGTCTCCAGCGCGTGCTGTTGTAATTTCGGGGATACGGCTACTCCCTCCACGGTTGCCTCCGCTGCCTCCTCATCTACCATGACTCCCATAACTCCCACCCGGCTGCGTCTGCGCAGCGTATTCAATCACTTCATTTGTTTTCTTCTCCATTTCGAGCTCAGCTGCGCAGCAGCTTCATCTTCAGCGGTCTCGCTCGGTCTTCTTGGCGGCACGTTCGCGGCGGCCGTAAAATGTTTTATTTACTCTGCACTTATGACCCCGATGCGGATCGGGTTAAGTGAATCCGATACCCATACCCATATGCATACATACCCATCGCTGGCTGCTGCATTTGCATCTTTGCCAGCCCAGCCTTATGAGGCGGTTGTCTGTTTGCCGGAGACAGACGGATGAGGAGGAGGAGGAGGAGCAGTGCGGGCTCCCGAGTGTCATTGCAACCAAATACAGACGCGAAGAGCTGCAGCACCGGAGCCAGAGATCTGTGCATTGTGTCCAATGATGAATTGTGTCCCTGATTTCGTATCATGACCGCGTCATCTGCATCTTACGCCATACTGTGGCTTCGGCTGACATATATTCAGCTAAGGAAAGTCATTTAATGATTTAATATTTCATTTACATATATTTATTTCAATCGCATAAGCATAATTCGAGGCTATATCTCCTAAAAAATATTTAAATTATACCCTGAAAATATATATTTTAAATAAATTAAACAACGACTTGCAAAATGTAATTTAATTTTCTAAACATGGCTTTATATTTATCATTCCCCCGCATACTGTGCCACAAGTCATTGGAGTTTGACACCAATTGAATGGCAGCTACAAAGCAGCAACTCTATAAATTCATAAACACTTTTGTAGATACAAAGATACAAATATTCACACAGGCACCTAAGTGCACATGAATGGCATTTATGTACATATGTGTATGCCTGCGTCTTTTGTGTCGCGCCGATCTTTAATTGCAGAATTGTGAGAGGCTTAGAGGAGCGGAATAACCTTCGATGCCTGCCCGCAGTTGCAGTTGCAGATGCTGATGCTGCTGCTGATGCATTTGCAGATACAAGGAGATGCATGAGGCAGTACTTAACGACGGCCCTGTCGTGGTGATTAATTTGACAGTGGTGTCGCCTCAACTGAGAGCTGCGCGGGCTTTATTAAAAGGATTACACGACTGCGTTGTGCGTTGGGAGACACAGGCGCACAGTTCCATAAAAACGCATCTCCAACACAGTAACAAGATTAATTACGAGCGTCTTGCCACGGCTGCATCTACTGCCGCCACTACTTCACTTCCACGGAGCTGCGTGACCACTTCGCATTTATATGGTGTATATATCTTACAGTTGTAGTCAACATATTAGGGGTAAAGCCTAATACTTTACAAGTTTGAATTCTGTGACATGCTAGTAAGAAGCTGTCCGTATATTATGTTGTCATGTTTTTATGATTTTTTACCTCTTCCGCCCTATATAATCAAGAATAATCATTGATAGAGCACCCTCCCCAATGATTTAGATATTATAAATAAATGATTTTCTAACATAATCCTCCCTCTAAGGGCAAAGCCTAATAATTCACAAGGCTGAATTCTGTGACATGCTAGCAGGAGGCTGTCCATATATTATGTAGTCATATTTTTATGATTTTAAGGCCCTTCCCCCTATATAATCAAGAGTAATCATTGAAGGAACACCCTCCACAACAATTACGAAATCATAAATAAATGATTTTCTAACATAATCCTTCCTCCCTAAGGTGGCATAAGAGCCAAGTCTCGGCTTATGTGGATTAAATCAGGTTAAAATATTAATTTACAATTTATATGTCTAATTACTAAATATTATTGATATTTAAAATAATAATAATATTTAAAAATAAGAAACAGAAATCAAATGTATCTAAATTTTAGTTGATGAACATGGCACATTCCAATTAGAAATCACAAATATTTTAAGCATTATTAGCATTTAAGCTCCTTCAAAAATATCAATTAAGTCGAATTTTTAACTATTAATACCTATTTATTTTTAAATATATTGTTTATATATTCCCACACCGCTATTATTTTTCCCGCTGCTGTAAATAAGAATATTCTTCTGCTTATGGACAACTTCACGATTCAATATTTTGACATAACAAATAACAGTCTCATTTGGTGCCTCAAGTGTTTCATTAATTTAAGAGCTTTCCGGGTACTTTGAGCCCCTTTCCCTTCGTCACACAACCGGGGGTTGGAGTAATACTCGTAGTAATCCCAGCCAGAAATTAGCATATTCTTAATTCTTAGATCCTGTTGGCACGCGAGTGTGTCCGCCGAAGGGGATGATGGTTCTTCTGGCACAGCGATAAGAGGCGACGATAATTGGAATTGAATAAAGGCTACTGTTCCACCAATTCGTTGGGCCTCGGGGACAACTCTTTTCTTTCCTTGTCCATGGACGAGGCCAGGAAATGAAAGTAAAAACAATTATAATATTTTTAATTAACTCTGGGCGTCCCCAGGGAAAGAGGCACACTCGCGCACACACACAGATCTCTATCCCCTGGCCCCAAGGCGAATTGGCGGCAATGATGATGTCATTCCCGCAGCATTCATCTCCCATAAATCACGCGGCGATCGCGAAAATCCCCCAGTTTATGCTCCAGCATGCTGAGAGCCGTGACAGCAGCCGCATCCACCAGATTCGCCAGCCTGCAGCCGCCGAGTGGAGTGGAGTGGTACTGGAGTGGAGTGGAGTCGAGGCAGCTGCCACAGATTAGTCAGAGTCATAGTATGATTCGGATACAGATTCGGCCTGGCGCACTTCAATTTAACTTGCGATCACGGGCAAGCTGCTCGACGGCTTTTCAGATCGCTGGAGCCCAGAGCAGAGAGCGGGCGAGGTGTGTGTGTGCCTCATGTACATATAGCTGCGAAAGATCAAGGTAAGTGGCGAAAATAATGCCTAATGGGTGCCACAACTTTCCACACAACTCGCGCGTCATCGGAATCAGATCGCCCATAGAGAGAGTATTACATCAGGGAGCCACGCCTGAGAATCGCTTACATCAGGCGAAGAATCGTCAATATAAAGCCAAGGCTTAACGGTTTCCAGCAGCGCTTAAGGGTCACTCCACTCGCTCGCCAAACTTTCTTCGGCCATAACAATAAATCTGGCAAGCAGCAAGGCAGCAACAATAAACCGCCAAACCGCAACAAAGAAACCAAGAGAAGATTCTGAGGTTGGCAAAGGTTAAGGTAGAAATTGGCAGAGACTCGGTTGTGGTTGTTGCACAGGCCTGGAAGGGCCTTCCAGTGGCTAAGCCCAGCTCCAGCTCTATCGTATCGATACATTCTTGGCTACCAATCTGCGATATAAAGTACCTAAGAAGCAGCATTAGTATGCACAAGATGGCACTCTGTATATGCTTATGCTTGGGGCATGACTCACTCACAGCTCCACCTTTCCACCTCTCCACCGCCAGGTAAAGTGAAAAGACCCAAACATGAGTTAATGCACATTCATGGCTTTTAAATGGGCCGTTGGAAATAAAGAAATAAACTCTTGCCGGCACATAAGACGCTGGCTCCGAGCGTGACTCGTTTTCCCCCCCAATGCTTCTCAGTCGGTTGGCCTCTCTGGGTGCCCGATTGCGGGCCGTCATTCATTCACGCCAACTGTTGATAAGTTTCTGTGACACAGCTCGGCTCGTTTGCATATCTTGGCGGTGCTAACGAAGCCCGGCCTGTCCGACCAACCGCCTGTGGCACCATTAGACTTTGGGGGAAAACGGACAGCTGCGGGATTGGACTCCGGTTCGGCGTACATTATCACTTCTCACTTTGCTTTATTCGGTTGCAAGGCGAACTGACACTGCCAAATCCTTCTCTAATCGCATCACCATTACACTAAACATAGGAAACTAGACTTTACGCCTTCTGGTCCTCTGCCTTTTCCGTGGTCCAGTTCCTGGGACGGTCGGCCATGATGGTCCAGTCGTTTTCGGCAATGTTCAGGCCACCGTACTGCTTCAGTGGTGTGTCGGGGAAGAACTCCCAGCCCTGTTCAATGGACATCTTCTTGATGACGCCAGCGATGCCTGTGGGTTGAGCGAAATGTGGGTTAACCACAGAGGCTAAGCAGAGTGAAAGCGTTGAATACTAACCCAAGAAGAGGCCAGCACAAAGACCAGCAACGTGGTTGCGCTTCCAGGCACCAAAGACGCCTCCGGCAGCAAATCCACCAATCAAGTAGTTGATTCTGCAATGGAATTGGATTGGTAAGCATCTATAAAGCTTATTTAAGGTATTCCCACACTCACTTGTCGTCCTTGCCGCGGGCATTCGTGGCCGCCAGGGTGGTGAGCGTGAATGCCGTGGCCATGCCCATCAGCGGACCGGTGTTGTAGGCGAAGCGGCCCAGCGTGGGTATATAGCCCTGCGGCTTCGTGAGCGTCAGCACGTCGAACATGGACCAGGCCAGGCCAGCGGAAATGGCGTATTTGTTTGTGGCCACGATCTTGCCGAAGGCATCCTCGCCATCGGGATGGTCGTAGTACTTGGAGCGTAAGAACGACATGGTTGGCTGCTGTTTTTGGCGGAGGAGTAAAAAGACAAAAACATTAGCCATTAGAACCACAAACAAATCGTTCCAAGTGCGAAGAAACCATTGCTCTGGCCGCTCCCAGAGCAGCTGCAGTTGCTCCTGGGCATATTGGAGACCCCAGAGGTGGCCATTTCGATGGAAGGGCTACAGAATTGTTGCAGATTTACCGTAAATTTGCTAACCTGCCGAAATTTACGTAATTATTTCCAAGATCGACAAAAAACAGCTGTTGGGCAGTGTGTAGTGTGCCCGTTGCTCTAGTTTAAATATTACACCAACTTATTTACAAATATGCCCTAGAAATGCTTTTTTATTTATGTTTATTTTATTATTTGCATAAGAAAAAGAATACAGAAAAAATAAAACATATATTCATAAATGACAAAATGGAAAACTAAAAGCAAATATGTATAAAAAGGCCGACATCATGGTTTATAATTTATTCTGATTTTTGAGCAGTGTGTACACACCAGGCAAAAAAGTTGAGTGAGTTTTCAGCAAACCATACCAACTGCGGCTGATTGTTATCGTATATCGATAACATAATAATAAGTAGGCGCGCTTTATAGGGCTTTTTAAAGTGACTAATCTAAAATTGCAAAAAAGCACTATAAAAATTCAAAGACTTGATTAACCCCCCGAATTTATTAATAACTTTAATTAAATCATATTATAATATAACTACCACAAAATTTCCAAAAGTAAATGTAAAAAAACAAGACAAATTTCCATATCAAGTCCGGTTTTCAATTTATTCATTATACTAGGTTCACAAACGCAGTGGCACTAACTTTAGTTCTTTAGTAATAATAAGGTGCGATCGATCGGTCTGCTTAGGTAATTTCCCTGGCCCAGACTAACTACAGAGGATTCCATGCGAAGAGTAAGGTGCACCAGTATAGACAATGCGGGTTTTGAAGTTCTGTATGCGCTTAGCTTAATGGTAGACTAATTCTTTCACTGAGTTGCAACTAAAAAAGTATTCACAAATAATCGTGCAAGTTCCTAGCCGAACTTGCCATCTTTTCTGCCATGCAAGTGGGGAAGGATTTGACCAAAATGGGGGCGAAGAGTTCTTAAAGAGAGCAGAAAGACAGAGTGTTTGTGGTCGAAGGGAGACAATAACTTTGGCGTTTTCAAAAACAAAACAAATATATCAAAACATACAATATGTATATACAAATTAGATATCAAATTATTGGCAAATCTGTTTCGTATTAATCAGTCGTTATGTTCGTCGTTCAACGAAATTTGCTAAATATTTCACTCGGCTCTTGCAACAGTTTCTCATCGGAATCAAGTCATTGTTATTGCCAAAAATCTAAGAAGTTCGATCTGTACACATATCCACATATGCATACTGCTTTTGTCTACTGCTCGTCGTGTCCAATTATCTCGATGTCATCGGCCAGGGGACTCTCCACCGCCGGCTTGCCATTCTGTTGATTTGCGTCCAAATTAATCAATGACAATGTCATCCTGCTGCTAAGAATGACCTGCAACGAAGAGAGCTTGGTTGAGTAAGTAAAACACATTAAGTGGTCTTATCCATACGGCTGGTTCTTCCTCCGATCCATTCAGATCGGCATCGTAGACCTCTTCGCGCTTGATCTGGGAGTCGGCTACCAAAATCTGAGACTCGTGGGCCAAGGCGCCTTCCAAGTAAATGGACTGCGGCTCTGGCAGATTTGCGTCTTCCAATTTGGACTGAAAAGGGCAGGGTGTATGGGCACTCTTAAGTAAAGCGAACTTGTTCGGTAAATTGTGTTAGTTTTTAAAGTCTTATAAATAAATAATCGCAGTATTAATTTTATAAAAATGGTTTTTAATTTCAAAGAAGGGAGAATATAATTTTAAGAATGGATTATGTCCCATAGATAAATTTATTTGGTTCTGTTTAAGGATTTCATGGAAAAACCTATCTTTTTAAACATATTAAATTATAAATTACCAAATTTTAGGTGACACGTACGCAATGCAATCTTCTACTGCTAAAATCTTCGACCTCCAGCCCACTTTCTCTTCTACTACTAACGTCTTATATACGATTACACATTAAAGGGCAAATAATTAAGAATTTAAATTTAAATGAAGAACCTTACAGGATACAAATATAACATAAATCCGCATTATTAATTTTATTCCTCAAATGATTTTAGTAAGGGTAAATTAGAACCCTCCCCCCTCTGTTCACCAAGCTAAAATTAGCTGCCAATGTGCATGTCAAAAGGCACAACAATGGAATTCGCAAGGCGTTATTCCGAGTGCCCATTGTATAAATAGGCGCTAAAGTGCGGAGTTCGATCCGTAAGCGGAACTTCGCTGAAGAGACCATTGGTTGTGGTCGAAACAGCTGTCCGAAGATACCTCGCTTACAACGATCTGTGTGCTCGATCAAAACAATATAGTGGTGTCTAAAAATAATTAGGCCGATCTTATGACCTCAAGTTCGCTAAACGCATCAACTAGAAAAATACAAGGTCGCTAATTCAATTTACGATTTTAAAAATATATAGAGAATAATATAAATGAATATAAAATCAAGTAAAGTAAATTACAGTTATCAAAGAAACTATCTTTAAAACAATACTTGATTTATTGGCTTATTGATAGTTTAGATAATGTGAGATACTTTGGTTTTACCTTGGTTTTTTGTAAGTTATAAAAATAAATTTTAATCCAAATTCTCCCAAAGGCCTCTCTTCTATTCCTCAATTACCCACCTCTACTAACGCCGAGCCAGGTCCAATGTATCAGACCGCATATATATGCGAATTTCAGTTTAAATAAAGAACCCCACAGGCTACAAATACATATAACATTATTCCACTTCATTAGTTTTTTCTCTTGAATGTTTATAGGAAAAGGTACGAGAATAATTTAAATGAATATAGAATCAAGTAAAGTAAATTATATTTCTCAAGGAAACTCCAACTAGATTCACTACGTTTGGGTGATATCTTTAATGTAAAACTTAATTTCCTGGCTTAATAGTATCTAAAGAATATGTTAACTATTCGTAGGAACAAGGTAATTCGGAATAAATCTCTATTGAGATTAAAGCTCAGAAAGTGTTTAAATAAACTAAGAAATTTTCACACAAAATTGGATTAGGTAATTGGGTTGTATATATTCAAGGGGATGGCGATCAGTCATATCAAATCGCTTAAACTTAAAACTTAGGACACATATAGGCGGATTACAGCTGGCTAGTTGGGCTAGTTGGGTGTGCGGCAGTGGCACTTACATGTTCTTTTGGTGCTCGGAAAACAGGCGTTGGAGGGCGTCCAGTCCACTTGTGGCCGCCCTCGCAACTGGCTGTTAACTCCATGCCCAGTACCTGAACCAATCAATATACATAGGCGATTATATACACATCAACAGATCTACGAGTGCGACAGTCAATATATTGTGCCATATGCCTACCGTTAGTTCGCGCTCAGCGCTCAGGTCCCGACGTTTCCGCTGCGTCTTGTTGGCCCCCTTGGCCGCTGTCTCCTGCTCCGCATCCTGGTCGGTGTTTGCATGTCCGTTGGAAAGGTTCTGCGCATCTAGTTTTTCGTTGTCGTTTTGCTGCGGGGAGCACACAGCACAAGAGATTACATTAGAAACTAGATTCAAGGGCAGACGGTGTTCAGGTCAAAGCATTTCTTCTACAGCCTCTCAGTAAACGTAAAAATAATAAACGCATTTTGATTAATTACTTCAATTCGCTGTGGTTAGGTGAAACGCAACAAAACTCATTAGTCGAAGGATCTTGGTTATAACAAACAAAAAGATTAAATAGTCGGATTCACGTGTGCATCCGCAGGAGTAGTAGTGTTCAAGGATTGCCGTGCCGGACCCTTTGACGGCCTCTAACCTTGTTCGAATCGGATTCAGTGTCGCTCGTCGCCCTCTGCTTGTCTTGGCCGTTTAATTGCTCATCGGCAGCGTCTATCAAACCTTGAATGGCCGTTACAACTAAGGGGAAAATCGGGCGATTCCCGCATCCCACAAATTGAGTTTTCCACATGTGAATGTGAGAAACATGAAAAACGTAGAACGACAGAGAGTGAGAGTAGAGATATAAGTGGTGGTTTCTTTAGCTTAGAGACAATGGAATGAGGTTTGCGATTACTTAATAATTGGCAATGTGGTGTTTCGGTCTGCTGGAGAGAGTGTTCGAAGTTCGAATAGAGTTCGAGAAAGGCTTGCTTGAACCGTTTAAAATATGTCCCCATCAAAATAGTTTAGTCGAGCGCGCTCGGTGGGATGCAAACACATTTAGATAGTGGGTTTGTTAGTAAGAGTATTTGTAGATGGAAGATATATCGTACTACATCGCATGCCGACAGCAGACAAGCAAGGTTAGAACAGAGAGTGAGAGACAGAGAGAGAGAGAAGGACAGGACAGAGTCAGAGACGGAGGAGTCCCTCCCATGCACTGGTTAGCGAGAAGTGGGGCCGTGAGAGTGGACAGGATGTACACGAAGTGGGATATATATTGAGGATCGGGTATCGGGCAAAACCATTCCGGGGGGTTTCAGCTATCCACTAGGAACCAAAACACGAAAGAAATCTGATTGTTGGCTTGTACTTAGTTGTGGTCTGATTTTGGTCTGTTTACTGATGGGATTCTACAGATTTATGTGAACTGAATGGCGGTTATTTTTGTCTTTTAGAAGTTTGGCTGCCGCTTGAGAAACTTCATGGCAATCATCTTGAAAATGAGAACACAAGAACAGGATAAAGATTAATAAATGATAGCGAACGGCACGCCAACTAAACGTCACTACGGTGATGCTCGAAATGAATGTATCTGAAGTGTTGTATCTGTATCTGTGGTGTCCGCTTGGCGATGCTAACCTTCGCCTCGTACTGGTCGGTGTTCATTTCGGCCACCAGCTTGGCCATCGCCCGCTCCGTGCTCTCGAGCTTCAGGCGCAGCTTCTCGATCTCCATCAGCTGCTCGGCCTCCTTCTGCTGCTGGTGCTGCTTCAGCGAGCTGGACAAGCTGCTGGCCACCTCGGTGGCCGACAGGCTGGCGTTGTAGAGCTCCTTGCCGGTGTCCTTGGCAGCCGGTGACTTCAAGGCGGCAGCTCCGGCTCCAGCTCCTTTTCCTATAAAATTGGCGTACGATTTGGCTTTGAGATTGATATTCTGGGCCGAGAAAGGTCAAACGAGAGACTAACTAGAGAGAGACTATAGGGTATTTACACACACATGGGGAGAGGTGGTACGAGAGTAACAGAACATATTCAATGGGGGCATGAGTGATTCGGAATCGGGGTTAGTAAATACGGATACATATATGGCACAACATCGAGAGTAAGTACATCTACTAGGTAACTGAATAAATGAACACAGTGTGGCTAAGGTACTAAACCAAATGAGGAGGACATATTTCAAAAATCAAGAGACGGCCTCCGCCGAGGTCTAGAAACTGAAGATGTGAACGGATACGGAACATAACCATCTATCTGGCTTACTTGTCTGATGCTCGCGCCAGCCTGATCGCAGGTGGGTGTGCGTGTGGTGTGTGCGGGTGTGCGCAGGCGAAAGCAGAAGAGTACAAAAATGGATTTTTCGGTTAGATTTGGCTTCTGATTTGAGCGGTGGCTATGAGTTTTTGTTGTTTTTTTTTGTGTCTGGAGCTACAAGAGTAAGCCTTTGAAACAGCCCGGCACTTACCCAATTTGCTGCTGCCCAAGTCCTCCACCTGACTGTGGTTCTGTTGCCCGAAGACCTCCTGCCGGAAGGCGGGATTGGAGGGAGCCGGTCCGTATGGAGCATTCGGTACTTGCTTCTTGAACATAATCTTTGGGGAGGGGATAAGGATTAGTTTGCTTCTTTCTGGTTTTAGGTCCACTTTGCAGTCTCACCTTCATTATCGTGTAGCCAAAGAACACCACGATTCCGATAGTGTAAAGTGGCATCAGGAAACCCATGCTACTGCCTCGCTGTTGTGGTTGATGCAGTGCTCCGGCTCCCATTGGCGGTCGCATTCCAGGAATGGGTCCAGGCTGAGAAGGATTATAAATGCATATAATGCTTAACAGTAATATTAACTCCATAATGAGGTTTCAATCTTATTTCTAATATAAAACCCATAATTGTAAGACACAACATTTAATAAAGTAAGTTAAAGCTTGGGAACTAATTTATTCAATTAAAACCTCTTTTGAAGGTAATAAAGCCTAGATGTCTAAGAATCTATATTTCTCTATGTAATTTTAACCGCATAAAATGACAAACAATGGCAGGACCCTAGCTCTGATCTTTCTAGCTTTACCTAACAAGGAGATCTTCAAACCAGAAAATGAATACTTAGGATAGTTAAGCACAACTATTATAAACCATTGTTGCTAAGAAAGACTCGAGTTGTTAATAACTACTAAAGTTTATCATAATAGTGACTGTAAAATTAGACCAAAAGTATTCAAAAATTGTCCACATGGACTTAGGAACAGTAGTCCGGTTTTTAAATATTTTGTTAACGTATGTTTGATATTAATGTTTAAATATATAGCACTAGTGGCCAGGCAATAAATTGGCTTGTTAGATTTACATTTTTGGGAGTAAGAAATACAACAAAGTGGCTAGATATGAGAAAAATGGCAAACATTTTTCGGAATATTCCATTAAGAATAGCTATGACCAAAATAAAAGCTATTAAACTTGAAAAAAGACTGGATTTAGCAAAAATACAATGTAAGGTACTGGTGCATTGTTTACATTGGTTGCGTTTACCAGAACAACATGATCACTGATCACTGATAGATTTCTTTCGAAAGTTCTACTGAATGTGCATGATCACTGATCTTGATGCAAAAAATCGTTCATCATGATCACCAAAAATGGATCGTCAAAATAGTACGATAGATCCCATCTCCCGATACATGATGTATTGCTTCTGGCGTTTATCGATGACTGAAATATCGATAGAAAATAAACATAAAAAGGAAGTAAAATAAGGCAAAAAACATGAAAGCTTTGAATTTATTTAAAATTTACTTTAAAACAATTTTTTATATATTTTATGGGTGTTAAATAATTTTAAGTTAAAGAATGCAAAAGTATACTTGAATAGTTGCAATTCCTCAAGAAAATCCCAAATTTAATAAATATATTTTGTATTAAGCTAAGCTTTTTCAATAAAAACAAAGTTTAGGGAATTAAGTACAGCATTTATGAAGTACAAGACAGTTTAATTTTTCCCTTTCTGAAAATTACTTCATTGCTACTAAAAGATTTATTTAATGCTTAAGTCACCAAGAACCTTCTTAAACAAAGATTCTTTGGGATATCCCCAACAGAAATGAAGATCCCTAAACACCACCACGCATTCCTCAGATAACATTTTCAGCGGAAACCCCCCTTCTTTCTCTGTGATCATAAAAATCACGTATCCGCCCCATGTTTCCTTTTTGTCATATTCAACATACAGCTGATCTGTGTTCTCTTTGATTCTTGCGACGATCCATTTGTTTTAGACGAGAGCTAACCGAAATGGAACTGGCGCATCGGATTTGGCACAAGTTCAATATGTACGCGCACATTCTGCCGCGCTCCCGCTCATCCTTTACAGTGGCTTCTTGTGTTTTCTTTTGGCCTGTCTTCTGTCTTCGGTGTTCTGCCTTCAATTTGCGTGCAGTGTCATAAAAACAAAACCCAAATCCAAATAAAATAAACGTTGGCTATTTATAAACGAGTTCCAACGCGAGCGCGCGGATGTCTCATCCCGCCGCCAACCATCAGCATAATCGCTGCGACCGTCGTGGCCGAAGAAATAAATACACACGAGTCCGAAATGCGGTTTGCCATCATATCGCGGACTCCAAAAAGAATAATGCAAATCGCAAAACTCACCCGTCCGTCGACAATGCGCGGAGGCGGATTGCTCGGCGAGCTCTTCCGCTCCAGGATCGGCACCGTGGGCGTGGCAGGTATGGCGCGTCCGCGTTCACGCATGGCCTGATATATGGATTCCGGATGCAGGTGGGCTGGACGTTCCTGGCGCAGGCCTGAGAGAAGAGATTTCATTTTGATTAATTGGCCATGAATTTCCCTGGAACTTTCTCTTACATAAAACACAAAATTCGGTTAGCAAAAGGCAGGTACAGTGGACAAGGGTTAAGGAAAACTCAGGAAAAAAGTATATAAATAATATTATCAATACAAAATTAAGAACATGTTTCTCTTATTAGTAGAAAAATTAATATCATATATTCATGATTTAGTAGTTAGTAATTAAAAGTGTGCATTTATATTAGGATATTTGAATTTTTGTATTATTGAACAATTTCAACGTAAATTATTTTGTTTACAAAACACCTTATGGTATCATTAAAAGCGTATTGGAATATACATACATATATACATAAACGGAAATGTATAGCATAATTAATAAACAAATCCGATATATTAAAAACACGTAAACTTTAATTGTTATTTGGAATAACAAATGCTTTCCTATACAAAGATGCAGAATGCAAGCACCTGCTTATGGGGGGATTCGTCTTTGCTTCCACTTTTTGTGGATTTACTAAAGCAAAATATGGTAGTTAGTGGATAGAACTAGATGGAGGGGGGGCGACCTACTAATTTCGCCCGTATAAACGTTGATCTGTTTTCGATACAAATGCGGGCCAAAGGGCTCAATACTGTCCTTCTTCGAGATATTCACGAACTCCTCCCTGTCAAGAACGACGTCACAACAGCCTACACAACATCGACAGCCAAACAACAAAAGCACACACACCAATGTGTGGGAATAAACCAAAAAAGTATACAAATTATGATTAATAAATAATAATTACTGTTTTTAAATAGAATAATAATAATAAAAAATAAAAATAAACATACTTCTAACAGATTAAGTCATTGCAATTTCTTGATCTAAGTTTACAACGCAGAGATACGATCCTTAATGTTATCACCAGGCAATAGATAAATGTCAGCTTATTTGGCCTTTTTCAGAGTTTTAGATTGTTAAATTTTCATTTTTGTACAGATATAACTTACAAAATTTGTCAAGGCAGATATAATAGTTATTAATTATTTTGTATTCAAGTCAGAAGCCTCTTTAAGTCTGTCAGTGAATACGGACTTGTAAGAAATTAATTAATGTAAGATTAAAAATTAATAATGTAAGAAAAAGGAGCTCAAAATTAGTATTTTAATTTATTTATGTAAATCAAGGATAAAGGTTTGAAATTGTTGTGATATTAAAGTATAATATTGTTTTTAATATCTTTGGGGATACAACAGAAATCACTGGGGTTATTAAATCTTTTAAATGTATGTCTAAAAATATGCTACAAAATGTTTTGTGTATCAAATTCAGTAAAATTTTTTTTTTACGACGTAACATTTGAAAGCCTTGTTTTAGATACCTGGAACGAAACCCTAAAGATTTCTGTGTAGCCTCAAGGTATTCAAAAAATTTCAAACTTGGTCAAGTTATTAAAAAATTCTGAACTAGAGATGGAGAATAATCGAAGTTTTCGATGTTTTTATATGAGAAAATCGCTTTTAAATCGATTAAAATCGATGTTTCTCCGCCTCTATTCAGAACCTAAAAACTTTACCATAAATAAGCCTATGCTTCAATAGACTTAGGTTTCATATAAACACTAACATGGCTAAATCAACTCGCCTGGTGATGCAGATCGCTGCGTGATCAAAATTATAATACCCAAGGGTACAAAACCAGCTTTAATTTGATTCCCTGTCATCACGGAAATCTGAAAACTCACCTCCCGGTCCGGCGCGCTGATCCTTAAAATTCTGCTTGGCTGGCGGTGGCGGAACACCGCCGAACATCATGGGGTGGAAGACCTTTGGCCACAGAATGGCGATGCATCCGATGACGGTCACAATGATCAGGGCCGTCTTTTTGGGGGTCATCTGGCTCTCCTCGCCGGCGGAGGCGGGCGGCCGCTGCTTCGACGTGGCTGTTGCGGGCATTTCGATTGGGCTCTGTTCGGGATCGGTATGGGGGCTCTCTTCCGATTCGTGAGGCTGTGGTGGCTGGTAAAGCTAAGTCCTAAGGCAACTCTGCTTCAGTATTCCTGATCTGTTTGGTTCGTTGGTGGCTCTCTGCAAGCTGTATGTGGGCTAGTATGTGTGGTTGCTCCAGCTCTTGGTTAACTTTGACATTGGCTCATGCTGGCTGGTTTGATTCTGTACGTTTAAAGCATTATCTGAAAGATACATAGATGCGTTATGTGGTTACACGCTTCAGTTCACATCACTGGTCACGCATAGCGCTTTATTCTTGGGTATATCTAGTGTGTGTATACATTTGAATATTGTTGCGGGAAAACAAAAAAGTTTATTACATAAATAGCGGTCCCGATATTTTTTATTTTTAGCTCGCGCAATTCGGTCTTCTCGGCCCGTCTAATAATTCTTTATTATTTTCACTTTTCTTTGCCAACACAAATCACACAGGGGCTCTTCGCAATTAATGTCCGCATAAATAACATTGAATGCTTCTCCTTCTCCAAAGAAAAGATACACTTCAATCGTGCTATGGACACCACTTCCTGGACGCAGGGACCGGGGGCTGGGCGAAGCGAGTGCTTACGCAAAGTTTGAATGTTGTTCCCGAACTGGCCAAGCAAATTTTTGAAACTATTAGCGAATTTTCACAGATCTGATCCCCAACACGACGACCCGACGAAAGCCATTCGGCTGTTCTTCCGCCGTCGCGCGCTCTTCCCTCATAAAATCGTGGTCGGCATTATTTTCCCTTATTTTTGCTGTCTTGGCCAGATCGGGCCGAGCGATGATGAGTGCGACAAAGTGATTTGCAGCTTGGGCCTGCACCGGGTATTTGGTATATCCGAGAGCTCTCTCTCCCAGCACCTAATTATACGACAGAGG
The DNA here is from genome assembly GCA_018874675.1 of Drosophila baimaii. Taxonomy (NCBI): domain Eukaryota; kingdom Metazoa; phylum Arthropoda; class Insecta; order Diptera; family Drosophilidae; genus Drosophila; species Drosophila baimaii. The sequence goes on along the minus strand of JAEIIU010045068.1, from coordinate 540 downwards.
CTATGACATTATGGTTCGAAAAATTCGTTAGAAGATAGATAATAGATAGATGTTTCAAAATGCACCAATTGATTTTAGGATATTTAGCTCTTGGGGTCTTAAGTAATTACGTTAGTCATTAGTCATTATTATTACTGTTATTACAGTAACAACTGGTGTGCACCGGTGCGGTGTTTATATACTGTTCATACTGTACGTTTACCGGCAGAGTCTGGGCAGAACAAGTTTATTACCTGCGAGTAAGGGCTTTGGGCACTACTGATCTAGTTACTTGTAACTAGTATTTAGTATAAAGAGCTCACTTAGGGTCGGTTTCTACCACACTGTTTAATTTTCGCGAAGAAGGAACTTTATTTTCCTTGTTTTTTTATTTCCCAAGAAATTTACTAAGAATAAAGTCCAAAAGTAAAGTAGAAAAGTTAGCACTTGAAATTTTCGTAAAATAGGGACTTCATTTTCCCTCATTTTTGTACCCTTGCAGGGTATTATAATTTTAGTCAGAAGTTTGCAACGCAGTGAAGGAGACATTTCCGACCCTAT
>JAEIIU010045061.1:0-11254 GCA_018874675.1 Drosophila baimaii | reverse complement strand
TAATAACATTCCGGGTTCAACTTCGCCATCATCCAGAGAAAACGTAAACAGTTTAGTTAGCCAAATGTTAGGAACAATAGCGAGAGGTCAAAAGAGCAATTCGATGGTAATGAATACAAATTTTAACAATAGCGAAATGATTGTGATGAAGCCTTAATAACAGAGTGGAAATCAATTCCGAAATTGAACGAATGAAACGAAATCAAATGGAATGAAATTAAATTTATTGTGTAAATAGAAGGGAAGCTTTGTCCACGCATTCTATACTGTTTTCCCCCCTCCTCCCCATTGATGTCCATAACTTCTGTGTGTAAATATAATTATGAGCTAACTAAATTAGAGTTAAGGCAGAAAAACAAAAATCACTGAAATAAAAATAAAACACAGCAAAAAAAGTACGCAAAAAACCAGAGCCAATTTTAATTATAAGCAAAAAAACAAAGGATAAAATATAAATTATACATTTAAATATCCACGAGCGGACATTCAAATGCTAATTGAGTGCAATCGCGAGTGAGTGTGAGTGTGCGAGTGCTAGTGTGTGTGCGACTGCAAGTTTTAGCATAGATCTATACATAAACATACACACACACACACACACATACAAATAAATCTGCATTGTTGTCAACTGTAACTGTTTTTTAAGTCTTATTTAATATCGATGCCATTAACTGCAATTAACATGAAATTTACTAAGAACGTAAAACTTAAAGATAATGCAACCGAACTAAAAACAAAAGCAAAAACTATGAATTGCATAAAGGTTAAATCGAAAGAGAAAAAAACAAAAAAACAAAACATAAATGTGTGGTAATTGTAAGTGTAAATTATTTGTGTATTTAAATAACAACTTTTAGGTGTATAAAAAAACAGCCAAGAGAAAGAATAAAAGCGCGAAAACCAAACCAAGAATGCATTCGAATCTATACGATAAACTCTATGTGAAACCGTAAACCATTCAAACCTAACACAAGCTGCGTCGTAGGCGAATAAGAATTATTTACAACTCAACTCAAATCAAATGCCATAAAGTAACTTCAACTGAATTTAACTGCCAGCGAGTGGGTCAGGCGAAGAGGGGAACTCTCTGTAAATATCTTTAAGCATCATTCTATGTGCGATCCTCATTCGCAGACGATCCGAAACCGAACAAAGAATTGTGAAGTAAACGAGTGGAAATTCATTAATAAAACATATTTGTTTCAAAATCAAGTTTATATTCTGTCTATTTTTAAAGCTGGGTGTATATTTATTTTCTGTATTTTTCTATTTTAAGAAGAGAGAGAATTAAATTGCCCAGCCAGGCCAAGATAACCTGTCCAGCTGCACATAGATACTTTTTCTGTGTATCTCTCTTTTATATTTGTTAGATGCAACGCCAAGAAAATTGGGTAATTTTAAGAAAATATTTCAAATACGTGAAAATGTGCTCGGTGAACGTGACAACAACCTTCGGCGACAAATAAAAAAATAATCGAGAGAGAGGCAGGGAGCAGTGGCATCCGAAACATTTAGCAGTAAAATGGAAGCAGTTACCCAAAAAATAGGAAGCACAAAAAAAAGGTGAAGGATAGAAATGCAGGAAGATATATGCGTACATGAAATGTATATAAAAAGGTGAGAGAATGGACAGGGAATTAGGTTTTCTATTTTTAGGAACCAAATAAAATCAAGAAACAGGAATGTCTAAGAGTTTGCACAGTTTATTTAATATATTCGGAAATGCAAAACAACGCAATAAATAAATAAACAAGTTAGGAATGAATTTGTCACCCAACAAAGGATATAGATGAGTCTTAGATACATTTCTATTGATTTCGAATCCAAGGCGATTACTGTGGCACCCCTAATATTTCCTATGCTACGAATGTGTATGCAACATATCTTCCCCCAAATACCACGCGAATCCTAAGACAAAAGCACCACCATACCCACCACAAAGCCGGAAAATAAATAGAAAATATCTGTGGGCTTATCCCTAAGTCGCACCTTAGCTGCTGTGCGCGAAAAAGGACCTTGCCGGACCTCGCTAATAAGCTGCCAACGAAATAAGAACATTTGATAAATACCGAGGACAAAGCCAAACAAATTATAACAAGGATACAGGGATACCAGGAGATGGCTCCGCAGATTTATTAGCTAGCCGACAAATGGCCACAAATGAGCAGACGGAGGGCAGTTCCCACCTGCTATCGGGTGCCATCAAATGTCACATAAATCAGATTTGTCATCTAATGAAAACAACGGCCAGCTTTCCGGGGGATTTTTCTTTACCTTCCGCACACAAGAGCTAATAGAGGAGCTAATTCCCTGTTTTGGTTGCCATAATTCCAGCGCCACTTAATCTGTAGTTCGGGATGTCATCGCCCCTGGCATCCGCATCTCTATCTGTAGCCGAGAGATACTTTCAGCATATTAAGCTCAATTGTCTGGGGCTTAAAAGTTTCATGTTTGATTTCGCACAGATAAGACGGCATCAATTTGCGGCACAGGTAAACTTTTTGATTGCCCCCCCCCCAACTGGCGCACCCCATCCATTCCTGGGGATGCCAATGTCAAGTTAAGCTGCTCATCCAAATGTTGGGGAGGGGTCTGGGTCCAAAGTTGCTGAAGTGGGCAGGGAAGCTGTTAAAAACTGATGGCGATATGCCCGAAAGTTTAATTGAGCTCGTTCAATCGGAAGGAATATGCATTTTGGTCTGTGAGCTTGAGAGACATTTTGTTTTGCTCTGTGAGCCTGGAAGATATTTTGTTTCGCTGATCACCTGGCTGGAAATAGAATATCTTGTGAGCAGTCTGGTTAGGGTTAGTATCTTTCAGGAGATTATACATTAAGCTGAGTAATGATATCAAAGAATATCCGTTGCCTTGCTTATAAAATTAGAACTAAAGGTGTGTCAGAAGAGCCTGAAATGAATATTTTCAAGAGGTCTACCTGAAGGACATTGCTTATATTAACTTAAGAGAAAGCCATTGAAAACCCAATTGAAATGAAAAGTAAATTTCCTTTCAAGCCGCCACCTTAAATCATCAGCAATCTTGTCCATAGCTGTCCACATTGTTTATCCATTACCCGAGTCGTTCGAATTATCGGCGACAGACAGACAGACGGGATGATTGCACCTTGAATCGATTTCCCTACAACAAGGAGAGAGACAGAGAGAAAGAGAGAGTGTGAAAGGGGGAATACCCTGGAGAAGAGCAGTGGCTGCCAGGGTGTCCATCCACACAATGTCATGTTGCCGGCTGTCATTCTTTGTTGCCACTCGTTGTTGCCACCGTTGTCGTCTTGTTTTGTTGTTATCATTTGCAGCATTTGAAATGATTTGCAATAAAAGTGTCTGCCACTGTCCATTGGCCACGCCCCATTGGCAGATTACGTGCCACTTCAACTCCTGTCCATCCTGGCCGCTGCTGTTGTTGGGATTGCGTATCCTGTCTTTGTTGGATGAGTTGGCATTGTCCTTGCCGCTGTCACGTAATTGCCTTTTGTTTACTCTGGTTTCTTCTCCTAGCACTGCTGCCCCTGGTTTCTGGCTTTTTTACGCATTTTCCAGGAGCGAAGCGGCCACAGGAAAGGGGTAGTAAAAATAGTATCGTATTGAATCTTTATTATGATTGCATTTTTTATAATGATATTTTTGATACCTCAGAGGAACATCTTTAATTTTAATTATTATTTATGTCATAATAGGCAAAATTAAATAAATAAAAATATTTAAGGCGCGTTTGTGATAATTAATCCCTCAACTAAACTTATTAATGGTAAGTAAGTCATTAGCCTTTCCTAAGTAGAGCTGCCTTAGCATATCAAAAATAAGTATTAAATATGGCCAATATCTATATTTTGACCGCTTTTCTTTTAAAGCCCCTAAGCCCCTCTGCGGCTGGGAAATCCGCTCCTGTCGGGACGGGAAAAAGCCAGCGACAAAGCCCAAACAAACATAGACAGTCGTACGATGGCTACAATCATATTTCTTGCATTGCAATAAAAATGCGTGGCAACGAAACAAAATTACTCATAAAAATAAATAAAAAATTGCCGCCTTCTGGTTTTTCGGTCGCCGACGGTCCTGGGGGTTTGGGACTGCAATTTCTGGCACATCATTCGACAATGCTGGGGCCGTAAATTATATAGATTCTAGACGGCATTTCTACACTTCTGGCATGGCATGCAGGCAGCAGCAGCAGGACATAGATGGTGCCGGCTCGTCCCATTAAAAGGCATTTTGTCCGGGGAAATGGAAATGATTTCGTGTCATTGCAGTTACGTGTTTGTGAAAATGCCACCGCCAGTCCAGAGTTGTAGACATATTAGTATTCTGCTGCAGCTGATGGCTTTAAATTTATTTATTTTTGGGTTTACTTAGAGAGAAAATTAGATAATATTCAATAAACCAAATATTATACTCCGTTAGTTTGTACTTCTGTATCTTTTGCATAGTTCACACTTCAACCTATGGTATTCTTTTAGTTAAGTATTTTTTGTAGCACCGCCAATGAACATTTTAAGCTCTCCTAAAGACTTCCATACCTGATACCCAATTTCACCACAGGCCCAAAAGTAGGCAACACATAAAATCAGTTGCGTGGCGAATCCTTTCCCCAATTTACATTTTATCGAGCTGCCAGTTGTTTGGCTCATTATGTTGGCCATTTTTATTGGCTTCCAAAGATTTGCAGCTCGGACCCAACTCTCAGATGCGACCGTCGAAGGAACAGCAGGAACCCAAGCACGCATCCTCATCCCGAACTGATTTCATCAGAAAATACATTTCGTTACCTGGAATTTTTTATGGTCCTCGACGGAGGGAGGGAGGGTGGTAGGGTAGGGCCATGTGTTGTGGCAATTTTCATATATCTAAACAAAGGAAAGTTTCCCGTTTGCCGCTTATCTGGCCGCAGAATGGGTTGATGCCATCTCAACCGATATTTGATTTTTTTTACGACTCCCCCTCTCCCTTTCACCCCCAGCCGCACTCAATCCTTTGCCTGCGATTTACTTTCGCTTAAAATAACAATTTCAAATTGGTTTTACTGCCCCGAGGTTGGGATTTTCTCCTCGAGCTCGCCTTGTGTTTATGTCGCCTCGCATTTTGATCGCTTTGCATAAGCGCCTTTCAGCAATTTGCTTTGCCTCTGACCATTTGCTATATGCGGCTTAAAGTGCCACACCAACGGACGCCGTGACCCCGCCCCCTGAACCCGCCCGAGTCAAGTGCATTAGATTCGGAAAAGCTGCACTCGGGGGGCTGGGAAATGGCGGAAGGGTGCTTCGTTCCGAAAACAAACTTTTCCGCAGCAGACAATAATTGAAAATCCTGTCAGTGTGCGTGCGAGTGTGTGCCCCAACTTTTGTGCCGGCATTAAATTTATGTTAATTGAAATTTATGTGCGCTGGCCCCGGCTCAAGCTCAAACAAACAAAATTTTTGAGAAAATGGCCAACTGAAAATAGTGGCAAACTTTCCCCGACACTCCCATCGAGTCTTAAATGGTCCAAAAAATTTAATTTAGTTTGCTATTTTCTCCCTTTTGTCATTACACAATTTAATTATAATTTAAATCGAAATACAAATCAAAATCAAATTTTATTCGGTCTGCTTTTGCCAAAGGCAATTTGTGGGCAACGAAAATTGGCCCTTGTAACAAATCGAATATGCAATTTAAATCTTTGCAATTATACATAGAAAATAATAATTTTTGGCAACATTTTGGGATAGTTTATTTGCTCCTAAACTAAAAAATGTAACAAACATATGTAAATAGACCTGGTTTATATTTCTTCCAGGAAAAAAAAGGCAGCAGTCCTTTACAACTTAAAAATTTGGATTTAATATTTTGAAAAGTACATATTATTAAAATAATAATTCTAACATGTCGTCACTTCTTCCAATTTCACTATTCACCATTCCATACTGTACAATATTTAAAGCGTTTAGCAAAGTACAAAAGAAGAATTCCAGGACAAAACAGCAACCGCATACTTGCATCATTATTCGATTCCTGATGGGTTGAGCTCTCAACTGAAGATCAAAACAGGTTTGCTAAGTAGAACACCATTATTACAAATTCCCTGAAAGACATTAGGATTACAATACTCACCATTCTCCTGACCTCATCGTCCCAGGCCTGCTCCTTCTGAAGACCAGGACTTACTGCATCACTCAAATCGATGAACATGAGCTGTAGATTTAGGAATTTCTCCAACTGGGCAATCCGATCGTTGCAAAGACCAATAAAAAGCATACGAAGTAAGGGAGCCATCCCACCGCCAAGGTGTTTTCGAAGGATCCAAAGCCACTTCTGCCGTACGTCCAGCTGATGGCTGAACACGATGCAGTGGATGATGGCTGCCCAGTGGCACACTAGGATCACGATGTGGGAATATAATATGCCGGCCAAGGGGTGCCACAGCGCCAGGATGCTCTGATGGCCATTACTTATCCTCGAATATAGGCGAATCAGTTGAAGTAGTTTCAAACGCTGCTGCCGAGTCGGTAGCACCTCCTTGTGATAGTTCTGGAGAGAATAATATGTACAAATACAATAAGCTAGGCAGAGAGAGAGAGGAATCAATATTATTATATGTCAGTATTATAGTCACCTCCGAAAAGCTCTTCATTGAACCAATCCAGGATAGCAGCAATAGCTGGTAGGCCACGTATACGTTGTAAAACATCTCCAGCAACATCATATTGAGAACCAATAGGAACCATTGCCTTCTTGAATGTGCGATCATTTGTAGAATCGTCAATTGCAGTTGCACCACGTACATGACCACAGGGAAAGCTCCCTCCAGTGGAATGGGTCCTACGATACTCTCAACTGAGGACATAATATGGATCACCTCGTTCACTGAACGCACAAAGCATCGATTCCAAGTCAGGCTGCGCAGCCAGTAATACAAACGAAAGACGTTCCACACCGATATCAACACGACCACCGAAAGAACTAGGCTCTCAAAGATCTGAACTACGTTGTCTTCAGTGTTTCCAAATGATGTAATTAGGGGCAAAGACGCATAAAGAAAATAAGAGAGGCCAAAATAATCTAAAACCAGCAGGCAGATCTTTAGTAGCAGAGCAATCCTCTTTGTCCATATATTGCGAGTTCGAATGACCATCATTTTCGCATCATGGTCGTATTTAATTTGTCCAACGACCAAGCTGCGATACAGGGTATAGGTAGTCCAGCCGATGCACAAGACAGACCATCTCAGAAGACGCGACCGGAGTTTACTACACGAAGTCCTTGGAGACTGCCCAAACCCCGCTTCTGGCATTTTGGAATCGACTGAATGGGTTCTTTATCGACATTTTTGGGGGAAGGGTCTGAAGCAAGTTCTGACATTCTGGAACCAAGTAAAATTACCCTCTGTCGCATATGTAAGGGAAATGCTACGGGCATGTTGGGGATGTAAGTTAATCGCCAGGCAACTAACATAAATAGGCTTTCGCAGCATAATTACTGAGTTATGCTATTGCCTAATGCTTTCAACACCATATTTCAGTGGAGTGAACTTAATGTGGACATAAGAGGCTTTTTTCTATAATTGCATAACATCTTGCCCTGTGACTTAGTCATAGACGACTAAAAAACATTTTAAGTGGATCAGAAAGCGCGTGACAAAGACCCCCGATGTACTGTGGCACCGTGTTTATAAACACTTATTCAAAATACTAACTACCCAACTACTGCAATCAGTAAGAAGTCAATTTTTATTCAATCAACAAAATATTTGAATGTTTTATTACCTTCCATACGTACGAAATATTAAAATATTTCTGTTAGAGCTATATCATTAAATTTACCGCCATCAAATACAGTTCCAAACCTTGTTTTTTTATACTGTACAATATTTAAAGCGTTCAGCAACGTACAAAAGAAGAACTCCAGGACGAAACAACAACTGCATACTTGCATCATTATTTGATTCCTGACGGGTTGAGCTCGTAACTGCAGATCAAAACAGGTTTGCTAAATAGAACAAAATTATTATAAATTCCAAGGAAGGTCTTGACAATTATATACCCACCATTTTCCTGATCTTTGCGTCCCAGGCCTGTCCCTTCTGAAAACCTGGACTTACAGGATGATTCAAATCGATAAGCAGAAGCTGCAGATTCAGGAATTTTTCCAACTGGGCAAACCGATCGTTGCAAAGACCAATGAAAAGCATTCGAAGTAAGGGAGCCACGGCACCACCCAGGTGTCTCCCATGTATCCAGAGCCATTTTTGGGCTACGTCCAGCTGATAATTGAAAACGATGCAGTGGATGATGGCTGCCCAGTGGCACGCTAGGATCACAATATGGGAATATAATATGCCGGCCAAGGGGAGCCACAGCGCAAGGATGCTCTGATGGAAATTGCTTATCCTCGAATATAGGCGAATCAGTTGGAGTAGTTTCAAACGCTGCTGCCGAGTTGGTAGCCACTCCCTATAATAGTTCTGGAAGAATAATGTGCTTAGAAAACATAAGCTTGACTAAAAAGAGGAGGCAGGAGTTCATCTGAAGAGTCAACTGCAATCAGTATTTTGTCTATCAATATTACTAATCACCTCCAAAAAGCTCTTCATTGAACCAATCCAGGACAGCACCAACAGCTGGTAGGCCACATATGCGTTGTAAAACATCTCTATCAGCAGTGTATTAAGTACAAATAAGTACCATTGCCTTCTGAAATATCCGATCATTTGCAGCACAGTAAAATGCAGTCGCACCAAGTACATGATCAACAGGAAAGCTCCCTCCAGTGGAATGGGTCCTACAATACTCTCAACTGAGGACATAATAAGGATCACCTCGTTCACCGATCGCACAAAGCATCGATTCCAAGTCAGGCTGCGCAGCCAGTAATACAAACGAAAGACGTTCCAAACCGTTATCAGCACTAGCACTGAAAGAAGTAGGTGCTCCAGGATCCTATTTGAATTGTCTTTATGGTAAGCCATAATTATATAAGTCGGCGCAGACAAATAAAGGAAATAATGCAAGCCAAAATTATCAGTCATAGCCAAGAAGACCTTTAGGATCAGTGCAATTCTCTTGGTCCATATATTGCGTGGTCGAATGACCATCATTTTAGTATCTGGATCATATTTTATTTGACCAACGACGAAGCTGCGATAAAGAATATAGGTGGGCCAGCCGATGCCCAAGACAGACCATCTCAGAAGACGCGTCCGGAATTTACTGTCCGAAGCCCTGGGAGACTGCCCATGCCTCGCTTCTGGCATTCTGGAATCGACTGAATGGGTCCTGTATTGCCACTATTTGGGGAAAGGTCTAAAGCAAGGTCTGACATTCTGGAACCATGTAAAATTACCCTCTGTCGCATATATAATATAAGGGAAATGGCACAGTCATATTGGGGATGTAAGCTAATCGCCAGGCAACTAACATAAATAGGCTTTCGCACCATAATTAGTAAAATATGCCTAATGCTTTCAACACCATATTTCCGTGGAGCCTTTTTTTCTATCATTTCATAACGTATTGCCCTGTGAGCATGGTTTTTAATTAAATTAACTAACTGAGTCATATATGATTGAAACACATTTTAAAAGGATCAGAAAGCGCGTGACTAAAAACCCTAGATGAACTGGGTCGTCGTGTTTTGAATCACTTATTCCAAATATTTACCACCCAACCACTGCTAACAGTAAGAAGTCAATTTTTATTCAATCAACACAATATTTGAAATTTCTATTACCTTCGCTACGTAAGAAATATTAAAATATTTCTGATCGAGCTATATTTCTTAATTTACTGCCATCAAATGCACTTCCAAGCCTTGTTATTCTATACTGTACAATAATAAAAGCGTACAGCAGCGTACAAAAGAAGAATTCCAGGACAAAACAACAACTGCATACTTGCATCATTATTTGAGTCCTGATGGGTTGAGCTCTTAACTGCAGGTCAAAACAGGTTTGCTAAATAGAAAAACAAGTATTATAAATTCCAAGGTCTTGACATTTATATACCCACCGTTTTACTGATCCGTGCCTCCCAGGCCTCCCCTTTTTGAACACCTGGATTTATTGGATGACTGAACTCGATAATCAGGACCTGCAGATTCAGGAATTTTTCAAGCTGGGCGATCCGATCGTTGCAAAGACCAATGAAAAACATTTGAAGTAAGGGAGCCACGGCACCACCCAGGTGTCTCCCAAGAATCCAGACCCATTTTTGGCCTACGTCCACCTGATGACTGAAAACGATGCAGTGGATGATGGCTGCCCAGTGACACACTAGGATCAGGATGTGAGAATATAATATGCTGGCCAAGGGGAGCCACAGCACCAGTATGCTCTGATGGTCATTGCTTATCCTCGAATATAGGCGAATGAGTTGGAGTAGTTTCAAACGCTGCTGCCGAATCGGTAGAGACTCCCTATGATAGTTCTGGAAAGAATAATGTGTTCAAAAAGCATAAGCTTGACGAAAAAGAGGAGGCAGGAGTTCATCTCGATTCTCAACTGCAATCACTATTTTGTCTTTATTTCTAGTCACCTCCAAAAATCTCTTCATTGAACCAATCCAGGATAACAGCAACAGTTGGTAGGCCACATATGCATTGTAAAACATCTCTATCAGCAGCGTATTAAGTACAAATAAGTACCATTGCTTTCTGGCATATTCGATCATTTGCAGCACAGTAAACTGCAGTTGCACCAAGTACATGATCAACAGGAATGCTCCCTCCAGTGGAATGGGTCCTACAATACCCTCAACTGAGGACATAATAAGGATCACCTCGTTCACCGATCGCACAAAGCATCGATTCCAGGTCAGGCTGCGCAGCCAGTAATACAAACGAAAGGCGTTCCAAGTCGTTATCAGCACTAGTACTGAAAGAAGTAGGTGCTCCAGGATCCTATTTGAATTGTCTTTATGGTTAGTCATAATTATATAAGTCGGCGCAGACAAATAAAGGAAATAATGCAAGCCAAAATTATCAGTCATAGCCAAGAAGACCTTTAGGATCAGTGCAATTCTCTTGATCCATATATTGCGTGGTCGAATGACCATCACTTTAGTATCTGGATCATATTTTATTTGACCAACGACGAAGCTGCGATAAAGGATATAGGTGGTCCAGCCGATGCCCAAGACAGACCATCTCAGAAATCGGATCCGGAATTTACTGACGGAAGTCCTGGGAGACTGACCATGCCTCGCTTCTGGCATTCTGGAATCGACTGAATGGGGCCTGTATTGACACTTTTTGGAAAAAATATCTAA
>JAEIIU010045059.1:0-10482 GCA_018874675.1 Drosophila baimaii | reverse complement strand
ATATGAATTTAGACCGATCTTTCCTATGGCAGCTATATGATATATTGATCCGATTTCAATGAAATTTCTACGAGGTGGCTATAGTTATGTTATAAAAGCACAAATAAAGTTTCATTCGAATATCTAGAAAAATAGCAAAAATATGCAAATTTTTCCATTTCGTTTATATGGCAGCTATAGAATATAGTTGGCTGATCCAGCCCGTTCCGACATATATAGCAGTGAGAATATATAGAAGACTATGTGCAAAGTTTCAGCCCGATAGCTCCAAAACTGAGAGACTAGTTTGCGTAGAAACGCACGGACGGACAGACGGACGGACAGACGGACATGGCTAGATCGTCTCGGCTGTTGATGCTGATCAAGAATATATATACTTTACTGCGTTGCAAACTTCTGACTAAAATTATAATACCCTGCAAGGGTATAAAAATTAACATATTTTTGAAGGGGTATACAAAATGATATACAACAAGGAAGGAAGTTTATTTACCGTTGCAGTTAAAACAATTAATAAATATAATCCGGAAATTATTAAAAATTTACATAAGTGTGTTTAAATGTAAATATTTATGTAGAAAAACAAAGCTATAATTTCTTGTCCACTACCTGAAATAGAATATCCGCAAAGTTTGATTCAGCTCTAAGGCTGAGAGACTAAGTTGCGAAGAATCGGACAGACGGAAACCAATAACCTCGGCCAGTGCTAAATATTAATAATGTATTTCTCTTTCTATTTCAGATTAAATTAAATAATTAAGTTAAATTAAATATTACATTTGTAATAAAACGCTTTATACATAAATATGTTTCTGTCTAATTTTTTCTCTGATCGTAGACCATACATTCAATTATTTAATAAAATAATAATTAAACCAATAAATAAATAAATATCACCTGTCATTTTTTAGCCTGATAAAAACAGACCTTTTCACGCGCGCGCCCTTTCAAAATTTTCTATTCCCGCTATTTTTCAGTGAGCAAAGCAGTGCTCTGCAAAAGCTTAAAAGTTCGGTAAAAGCTCTCAGTAAAGCAAGCAGTCCAGTAAATATTTTATTGAAATTGAAATCATCAAAGTTATGAACCTCCAATAAGCAGGGATCAAATAATTATTTTCCACTCAAAGCTCAGTGCAAGGTGGTTTTCCTTGCTCTGTGGTTCTGAAAAAGGGAAAATGTGCTTTTAACCAAAAGAAAATGTCTGTTAAAAGTGACCAGACTATTCGATGCATCGATTCCCTAAAATTGGAATCGATTCCTGCGCTCATCCAGAAACATCTACCACACTGATCGCAGCTTGTTTTGGTTTTGTACAAAATGTCGTCATGTCGCGTTGAAGAATTTTTTCCCGTGGATTAAAATACGTGCACCTATCCAGCTCCGCCTGCCGCAATATTTTCGTCTTCGCCTGTTATCAGTGTGTTCGTCCATGTTTATTTAATTTTACCGGAAGCGAAAGCAGAAGCGATTAGTGCAAGCTTCCCACAAACGTATGTATGTATGTACTTAGGTGTGTCAGAGTGAGAAAAAAAATCGTTTTCTCGATAGCCACCGTCTTCAGTGCGCAACGGCAAGTAAATTTGTGCAAGTGGCTCAAAAGTATTTAGAGTGGCTAGTATTGTTATTGTAATTGTGTTTGAGAAACGGCCTGCCTGCACATTTCACCTGCAAGTGTACATAAAACCCTCGGTGAGTCAGACGCAAACGGTCTGCGGACATTTTTGTTTTTCTATGTTAATTCCATTCCCCGACACATACATACATATGTACGTGTTCGTGGCTGTATGTATGGGTATGTGTGTGTGTATACATGAATGGACGAATGCCGGCGTAAAATGGCAAGTTTGCGATCGGGGCCAAAGAAAAAAATTAGGTCATCACTTCGCGCGCTTAAATTTAGTTGGTTCCCTAATTATTCAATTGCCTCTTTCGATTGCCATGAACATGTTCATTGAATGTGCATCTACCACGCACACATGCATTCATAAAGGTACACTAACACGAGTTTGTTTTTATGTGCATCGCAGCATAGCGAGTTCATTAACTTGAAATAAATACATATGTACACACATTTGTGTGCATGTATGTACATATGTATGTACAAACAAATTCATAGCTAGATCGATCGGCGTACTTTCTGCCGCCTTTTTTAAACATGTTTATCGCAAAAGAATTAATCTAAATTTTGTGTATAACACCAACGTGTGGGTTTTCGATCGCAACTGATTTTATGTATACTTTTTTTTTGTCTTCTCGATCGCTGTCGCGTTCAGTTGGATATGTAGCGGTACCTATGTACGCTATGTATGTACATAGGTATATCTAGTTACATATAAATTTACATACATACATACAGAGCTGGCCACGATTCAGCCGCCTACAAGCGTTTTTCTCTGACGTTCATTAAAAATCTCGACCCAACTCGTTTAGCCAGTCTTGTAAACGCGAGTTCTTGTTGACTCTTGAATAGTTTTTTTTTCTTGTTTTGTAGCTAAAAGTGTACCTTTTCAAATGGAAATAAATAATTTTTTTTTTATTTGTTTATTTACATTACTTTTATAATTTTTAGTTATTTTACTAGTAGTTATCTTGAAAAGATGTTGACTTTTATGAGGAAAAGCCTATACTTTTAGGAATCTACATATACATATGTAACATTTTGATTAAGTTAAACATAAAATAATTTTTGTTGTATTTTCAGATATAAGATTACAAAATCCACCGGAGGTTTTCCAAACAAAATCACGGGAACAATGTTGAAGTTTATACGGGGAAAGGGTCAACAGCCCACGGCGGAGAGACAACGCCTGCAAAAGGATCTCTTTGCTTATCGCAAGGTATATAAAACATGGATCGATTGATGGTCGTCCCTTTGCCATAAGTTTCTCACTTAACTTCCCCAATTCAGCCTTAGGCAGGTTATATTGATAAAAGCTTTTATCAACCCAGCCACACCCAGTTTGTCGAGAATTTTAGCTTGAGCCTTGTGTAGGGAATGCAAGCTGTTATCTTAAGTAGTTCAAGGCACACTCAGTTCCTGTCATATTAGTTAGGTGTGTTTGTAATTTTCAGGCGGTCGCATTACCCAGCACAGAAGAGTCTTTTGACTTGTGGGCACCAATTGACATACTCAATTAAGGGGTCGACTTTATTTTTTATTTCACTTTTTCGCGTTTTGCATTTGCTTAACCTAACCGATAGGGTAGAGCAAGTTATTAAGGCAGTGTATACCCTTCTTCAGATGCCGACAACGGCCCTAAATAAATGGGTCAAGAGAAGACGAATTTTAGCTTTTAAAGCATTTTACCTCTGCTTCGAACTATACTTCAATACACACGCGAGGCAGCCCATCGGCGATGTCATCACCTTTTCAATGGTTTCAATGACATCATCCGCAGTTCTTTCTCTAAGTTGTCCATTCATGCGAATGCTTCGGAATTATCATAGCTGCCTTGGCTTATCTTGGCAATGAGACGCAGGCTAAATTTCTCCTTCATCGACCACATAATTACCTTGGGAATGTACTTGCTCTTTATTACACCTGTGTCCCTTTAAATTCGAAGCCATCTGCTTTAGAAATTAGTCATCAATATTCTTTCCCCTAGCACAAACGCTTGTATCATTTGCAAGTACACATAAAGCAATCAGGGCAAAGATAGTCGCCGCCAGTACCACGAAGGGAGTGTAGTTGATAAGATTAGCTTTATATGTTTTATGGGCCGGGTAAATGGTTTGGCTTCAGAAATACCACCATATCGTACGGACCGAAATATTTCGATTGTTTAGGTAGATAGCCGCAGTATAAACTGCTGATAAGATTTTAAAAAGAACTTACAAAGAACCGAGGAAAAAAATTGCTGCACCTGTAAAGTGGGTCAAAAGGCCAAGCACCAACGGCTGCTACCTTAGCTCTTTAGCCCCATTACTCAAATTACAGCGCACACTCGGTACAGTAAACGCTTCAAAAGCAAAGGTGTTTTCTTTGATTTTGTCTACTATACAAGCCCCAATTTAAAGTAAAAAATACATCAAATCTGCATTATCGCTTTTATCAACAGTTACTATTAAAATTAAATTAAAATAATTGTATAATTTTAAAGCAGGTGGAATCTAATCGTATATAGATACTTTTTGCGTTTATACTCTGAATGATCTTGCCCAATCTAAGTATTTTAAAAAGCTAAGTAGAATTATAATTTTACCTCAAATTTACAGCCACATTAAGCCGTATTTATATATTTCTTAAATTCCCTTTACGCATATTGTGTTTTTTATTTAGAGCTAACAACAACCAAAATTATACTGTATAGTAGAACTAACGCAATATGTAAAAAACGGAATATGTATAACTCTAAATAGCAACAAAGCCCCGTTTTGCGGTCAACACTACGTTGTGCTGAGATGCTTGGCTGATTTTGCTGTTGCTTTCCTATTGTAAAATGGGCCAAGAAACAAAGCTTTTCACGGTCCAGGAATAAATGTGTTTCTTTTTTATTGTATATGTATTTGTTTGCTTTCAAACTATAACAAAGTCACAGGTTCTCGGTTTTTATATAGCCGCAGGCTTTAACGAAGGGGTTACGAAATGTAAAATTCTCAAGAAAAGTGATAATGAAAACGATTAGACTCGCTTGAGTCCACTTGCTCTGCAAAATCCAAGTCTGGATTACAGACGTCGAAGGTTTGCTTACAGTACTTTAAAGAAGTTTCTTACACAGAACGTTGGCCGGACTGACCACAAAAAAAGAATGCATTTGAAGCCATGGCCACACACTATTCAGGAAACATAAGTGTAATGACATATTTATCAAGTTAAATAACCCGCGTACTTTGCATATGTATTTTACAACTATACCGTCTAATTCGTAAATATTATACTGCTTTCAGACGGCACAGCATGGCTTCCCTCACAAGCCATCTGCATTGGCATATGATCCTGTCTCTAAGCTCATGGCAATTGGCACGCAAACAGGAGCTATTAAGGTGTTCGGTCAGCCCGGTGTTGAGTTGTATGCACAGCACACGTTGGTGAACAATTCTGCAGCAGAACTCAATGTTCAGCTACTGGAATGGGTATACGGCACAGGGCGCATCCTTTCATTAACGGCTGCCAATCAACTAATACTGTGGGAGCCTGTTGGCACCACATTGGTGCCAATAAAAACACTGCCCTTTGACGGGAAGCTTAAGAAAGTTTCTTCGTTATGCTGTTCTTTAAACAAAGATGTGCTGTGGATTGGAACTGAGGGTGGCAACATCTACCAACTTGATCTGCATACATTCACAATAAAAGAGCCTGTAATTTACCATGACGTTGTGTTGGAACAGGTGCCTCCCGCTTACAAGTTAAATCCAGGTGCAATCGAGTCAATTCGCCAACTTCCGAATGCGCCGAACAAGCTGCTCATAGCCTACAACCGTGGCCTTTGTGTTTTGTGGCATTTCGAATCGTCTTCCGTTGAGCGAGCCTACATTGCCCCAGGACATGGACAAAGCGTTGGACTTTCAGTCAATGTGGCTGGGTCCGAATTCAGCTGGTACCATGCGGACGGTTCGTATGCTACTTGGAGTATAGATAGTTCTGAACCGCCGCAAAATGTCAACTACGTCCCCTACGGTCCAGATCCGTGTAAGAGTATTAATCGTCTTTATAAGGGCAAGCGAGGGTAATTATACTTGGCAATTCAACACGAGAATCAGCTAACTATTTGTATATTTTTAGAACCAGCGATGTAATTGTTTTTTCTGGCGGTATGCCGCGCTCAGCGTATGGAGATCATAATTGCGTATCCGTGCACGTGAGCGATAGACAGAAAGTGTGTCTTGACTTTACGTCTAAAGTCATTGACTTTTTCGTTACCTACAAAGATGAGAGTGACATTGCTGAAGTGTTAATTGTACTTCTTGAAGAGGAACTGTGTGCCTACGACCTAACGGACTCTAATATTTCTGCCATCAAGGCGCCCTACCTTCACTCAGTTCACGCATCTGCGGTTACATGTAACTACCTGGCCTCCCAAGTCACACAGAGCGTGTATGAGCGAATTCTAAAAGCAGGCGATGAGCAAGACATTGATTACAGTAATATTGACTGGCCCATTACCGGCGGTATATTACCGGATGAGTCAACCCAATCAGATGAGGAGGACGAGGCCCCGGGGTATGAGATCCTTTTAACTGGACACGAAGATGGTTCTGTTAAGTTCTGGGATTGTACCGGAGTTTTGCTAAAGCCTATCTACAACTTTAAAACGGGAATTATATTTGGAAACGAGCACGAGTATCGGGATGATGCTGCCGCAGATCTTAGTGCTGATCAACATATTAGTGCAGAACAACTAGATGAAGGAGAGCCGCCATTTCGGAAGTCCGGACTCTTCGATCCTTACTCCGATGATCCTCGGTTGGCAGTAAAGAAAATAGCGCTTTGTCCAAAGACTGGACAGCTAATTGTTGGCGGCACAGCAGGCCAGATTGTTATCGCAGACTTTGATGACACCTCTGACGAAAAGGATTCTTTAAAATACAATTCTATGAATTTAGTCAGCGACCGCGATGGTTTCGTGTGGAAGGGTCATGATCAGCTGAACGTACGTCCAAACCTATTGGAAGAAGCCGCCAATCCGCTTACTGAGAACGGCGTAAATATAAAGGGAGTGCTCCAGGTCTTGCCGCCAGCCAGCATCACTTGCATGGCTCTTGAAGCAAACTGGGGCCTTGTGTCGGGTGGAACTGCGCATGGATTAGTCTTGTTTGACTTTAAGAACTTTGTGCCAGTCTTTCACCGCTGCACATTAAATCCAAACGATCTTACTGGCGCTGGTGAGCAGCTGTCTCGTCGAAAATCGTTTAAGAAATCACTGCGGGAGTCATTTAGGAAGCTTCGAAAGGGCCGATCGACACGGAACAATCCCACCAACCAGGTGACAACAACTGTATGTATTGAAGAAGAAAGTTTTATTATATTTGGTTGCCTTTATATCGTTTTTGGTCTGCCAAAGGACGCTGTTTTAGAGTGCGTTTTATTGATCTATTAAAATTTTATTTTCTCTTTGCAGCTGGAGGCAAGACCTGTTGAACGGCAAATTGAGGCACGCAATACTGACGACGGGCTGGGATCTATGGTGCGGTGTTTATTATTTGCGAAAACCTATGTTACTAATGGTGAGTGTTGTCATTTACATTATTTATTTTGATGCACCTAATCTCTAGGGTAAATGCATATTTTTTTATTTATTTGGGTATGATGCAAATATACTTATTTGTTTCTCGCCTCAATAATGGGTATTTGACAGCTGTAATTTTTTTAACTTACATTTTATTTATAAAAACGTGTGTATATAATATCATACATTTACAGGGTTACTTCTTTTGAAGTGAGTATTTATTTCTCAAATAAATTGTTTTCTATTTTATATACATTCCAGTCAACATAACGTCGCCAACACTATGGTCAGCAACAAATTCCAGTACCGTTTCTGTGTTTCTTTTGCACTTGCCACCAGCGCAGACCGCCGCTACTTCAGTACCGCCGGCAAGCGGGAATGCACCTCCACAGACACCACGTCGCATTTCCGCGCAGCTTGCCAAAGAGATTCAATTAAAGCATCGTGCGCCTGTGGTGGGTATATCAATTTTTGACCAGACAGGTTGTCCCGTAGATCAGTTGAATGCCGGAGAAAACGGTACACCTCCACATCGCCTTCTTATCGCTTCCGAAGAGCAATTTAAAGTTTTTTCACTGCCGCAATTGAAGCCGATAAATAAGTATAAGCTCACCGCTCACGAGGGGGCTCGCATTCGACGTATCCACTTTGGCTCATTTAACTGCCCCGTATCGCCGGAGTTATTGCAGAGTCTTCACGCCAACAGCCCAACCAAGTCTACGCGATCACATGGAGATGGAGATGGGGTTGCCAATATAAGCGGAAGGTCGGCTGTTGGGAAAGAGCTGTACCACGAAATGGCTTTGATTTGTTTGACCAACATGGGAGACATTATGGTTTTGTCAGTCCCGGAATTAAAAAGACAACTTAATGCGGCTGCTGTGCGCCGTGAAGATATCAAGTATGTTGACATCTTATTTACTATGTAACAATAACTAAATATTAATAATGTACTTTTTTGTTCTTAGTGGGATTTCTTCGCTTTGCTTTACCAATGCTGGCGAAGCCTTGTATATGATGTCTTCTTCTGAGCTGCAGCGCATTGCTCTAGCAACGTCCAAAGTCGTGCAACCAACTGGCATTGTTGAAGTTGAGCCCTTGGAAAACGAAGATTCAGCCCTGCAAGTGAATGATGAGGAAGAGAGCGACAAGGAAACAGACCCCAATACTGAAGTGATTAATAACGCCGAAATCAAAGATCCCCCAATAGCGACGCAACGCTCGAAGACAGTTGAGGTTAGCGTAGACCGAAATAGCCTTCATCTAACCAATGGCATCAGCAATAGCAACTCGCCCAATCGTGCCAACGAGACAATCACCAGCTCCATAGGTGATATTACCGTTGACTCCGTGCGTGACCATTTAAACACCACAACAACCACATTGTGTTCTACAACTACAGAGGAAACTGTGGGTAAGTAAACGACGTATGTGTTAACCTAAGACCTCCACTTCATTGTGTCGTACTGTAGACTCTGTAACATCGCATTACTTTCTGTTTTTGTGTTCCGCAATATCGGTTATCAGTTCGGTTCTAATTTCAACTATTTGAATTCTTTTATTTACCCTTTGATTTTAGATATGCGCAACAACCGTCAATAAATTCAATTTTATTAGTTTTAACCCGGTCGCACCTTTTATCCAGAGTTTTGCATGCCTATTATATTTATTCTACTGTTTTATTATTATTCACAATGACATCCATACATAAATGTAGGTCGCTTATCAGTGCTTAGCACGCAAACAAACCAAGCTACAACCACCGTGAGCATGAACGACATTCCCGATATTAATATACCCAATTTGATGGACTTGAAATCAAAAAGGTGACTATCTCCCAATTGTTTTGTTTTGACATAATTGTAATCTCTTTGTTTACACAACAGCAACACTACGGAAACGAGCACCAGTTCGGTGGTAATAAAATCAGTTATTACAAGCATATCACACGAAAATACAAACGGAGAAAGCGAATCAAGAACGACAAGGACAACAACGCACGAAGAAAGTGAATTTTAATATTAATCTATAAGGCCATACCAGCAAAGAGGACGAGGTCAAATTAATAACAAGATTGAGATATCCACATTTAAAATTAATCTTTTAACAGTTAAATGTGGTTTATTTTGATATGGATTTTAAGGAAACAGTTTTGCAATTGATTACTTTTATACAAAGCCTTTGGTCATGTACTCGATTTGTTATTATTCTGACCGTAACCAATATAGAACATATATTATATATGTTTTACATATGTACACACATTGACTTCACACATGCGAAAGCACCGTGGCCATTATCGGTCCAGCGGCAGCAACTATTGCATTTTTACAACATTTAACTGTATTGCAAGTTATTATTAAATTTAATTTAACGTTAAGCATTCATTGTATCCCTTACAATCCGTTCGCTTTTAAAAGTATTTAGTGAAACTTACTCTTTTTCGTACGTTTTATTTTTCTAATTTTTAGAAACAGAGCCGACGTTTGCATTACAAATTTTAATTATATTTATGTAACCCGAACGATCTTTCCCTTTTTAAATGTTGGTAAACCTTATTGGAACTTATGTAATTGTCGAACAACATCTGTTAATGCATTAAAGCATTCAGTTTACCACTCTAATAAATTATTGTACAAAAGAATTGGAAACTGACTAAAAGTACAATATAATCAAGAAAGCCTTATACAAAATGACAAAGATTTACAGCGGATTTTACAAGTATTAAACATATACAACTTTAAATTATTATGTTTTTCTGATTGTAATAGGGTTATAGGGGTTTAAAGTTTCAGGTTTGTAATAAATAAAATAAACGACCAATTAGTCGATCCAGTGCAATATGAAAGCCATTTCCAACAGACTGGCATTAGGCCGGGCATTTGGGCGCTGGAACTCTCACTTGGATCCCAGGGATTGCCTCACACTGTCCAATACTTTAGGCATTGCTCCTGGCACAGTTGTATATTGGTGCAACCTCTGTAAGAGATGTAGTAATTTATTAATTTAAACGGTCAATTGCCTGCCAGGGTTTGAATAAGGGACCAGTTCACATGGCTCCGAAGGCAGGGGGAGCGCTTAGTTCCGGACTGGTTCTAGCTCCGGAGCCGGTAGACAAATGAAAATAAACGCCATAATGCGATGTCCGTCAAATTAGCGTCGGTCAGTTAGCGTCGAAATGGAACGGTGGTAAATGGAACACGGAGACTTTTTTATTTTAAATTTATTTCGTAAATAAGCCATCGAGTTGAACAAAATAAAGTACCTACGTGTTGAGAATTGAATGTACTATTGTTTTAATTTGGGTTTGGGCAGAT
>JAEIIU010045057.1:0-36489 GCA_018874675.1 Drosophila baimaii | reverse complement strand
AGTAACAAATTATCTGCAAGGGTATATAAACTTCGGTTCCGCCCGAAGTTAGCTTTTCTTACTTGTTAGTGTTCTTATTGGCTGATCTCATATTTTATTGCATTATTGTAGGCACCTCTAAAACAGATTTCAAAGCCCTGTATATTTTATGGTTCAAGTGGTGAGGCTTAAATTAGGCTAGGCTCTGTTTTGATCATATATTTTATACCCTTTTGAATTATTATATTAAAATTTTTGGTGTGAAAGTGAAGGAGTCATTTGCGATCCTATTAAATATGCATATTCTCAATCAGCATTAATAGCACATTAATAGCACAGATCTAGACAGCTATACACAAAAATCGATATGTATTTCTGTGCCTATCGAGTTACCTATCGAACTCGAAGGCTCCACTGGGCACCCCTGTTAATATCTCTGTTTTGCTTGCCTTAAAATGTTGCCTTTAAAGGTAATAGGTATGTGTTTAGCCTAACCTTTAGCCATATTTGTGCTGCCTGCTCTTAAGATCAGTGTGTTGTATCCTAAAAAAATGCTCCCCCGATGGGTCAAAAGTGCCCATTCCTGTCACAACCAAAAAAAAGGAAAAGCTTGAAATTTGTTTTTAAAGTTCAACTTTAATTGCTACTCTTCTCTTGCCAACTCCTGCTTCTATATATAGATATATACATAGATATATATATATATGTATATAATGTAGCGCCCAAAGGGTTGGGTATTCCAGGCTTGGGTTTGGTCCGGGAACCCAGGGTTCCATGTCCACTTCGCTAATTATTGAGTGGCCTTTGGTCTGACCTCCTGCTTCACATCCTGCTTCACATCCTGCTTCGCATCCTGCTTCATTTCCTGCTTCACCTCCTGCTGATGATACCCCATCGAGGAGGATGTGGCCTCCATGCGATGCTTACTGTCCGCCGGCAGCTGATCCTCGCACTGCCTCGCCGTCCGGCAGCAAAGCGTCTGGGCAAAGGCTCGCCGGAAACCGGAGTTCTTCCACGAGTAAATGATGGGATTGAGGGCCGAGTTGGCAATGGCCAGCGAGAAGGTCACCTTGTAGATCATGGAGCTGCTGCGGCAGATGCTGAACAGCTGGGCAATGGCCACACAGAAGTACGGCAGCCAGCAGAGCGTGAAGCAGCCCATGATGAAGACCACAATCTGGACGCTCTTCCAGTCGGGATGCAGCAGCAGGCTGCGCATGGTGGTGGCCTCGTCCGTGTTGTAGACCACCGACTGGCGGAGGCGCTGGGCCTGGCGAGTGGCCTCGCGCATGATGCGCCAGTAGACGAGGAGCATGCAGATCCAAATGATGACGAAGCCGGGCGTAATCACGCCGGCTATGTAGCCGGGCGACAGGACCTCGTCGAACTCACAGGCCTGGGCCTCGGGCCAGCGGTTCCAGAAGACGGGAAGCAGGGCCACCAGGGCGCCCAGGCACCAGTTGCAGATGATGATGCTGTAGGCCACGCGACGGGTCATGTATCTGCAGGGGGGGGGGAAACGGAGTTAATAGAGAGCCCAGAGATGGAGGCTAACTCCTCCTCCTCGTCCTTCTCTTACCTCCTGTAGTGCAGGGCATAAACCACAGCTATGTACCGATCCACGGCTATGGAGATGAGGGTCAGCATGGAGACACAGCAGGCGCAGATGAGCAGGAAGAAGCGCAGCAGGCAGGGCGCCCGCATGGCCCCTATGCCACCGGAGCCCATGTAGAAGACCAGGTGATAGGGCAGCGCCAGGCCCACACAGAAATCGGAGACGGCCAGCGAGAGGATGAACAGGTTGGAGATGACCGAGCGCAGGTGGCGGCAGGTGCGCACGGCCACAATGGTGAGGATATTGCCGCCCAGGATCAGGGCAAAGAGCAGGGCATTGATCACCAGCCACAGGATGTGGCCAGCGGTCAGGCTGTAAGCGTTGGTGGTCGTCGTGGACATCGATGGCATCATTCCCAGCGACTGCTCCGTATCATTCTGCAGGCGTAATCCCCCCAGCATCGGGTAATCCCAGTCCATGGGGGACGATAAGCTGCTGCTGCTGGTGCTGGTGGTGCTGGAAAAGGCCATGACTCGCCGCCGGAAGGGAACGTAGTAGCACACGCGATGCCAGTGGGCAAACGTCTGCCGCCTGGAACGGAGCGGTGCGACCTGGTGCCAGGACTTCGGCTTGCCTCGGTTTCGGTTTCGGTTTCGGTGTCGGCCGGATCGTGGGCGTCGTTTGTTTACGTTTCGCCTTCGCCATCGTCATCATCGCCATCGCCATCGCCATCGACACATTGCTGATAAGCGACCAGGTTAGATCCAGCGTGAGAACCACAATCCGTCGATAAGCCCCGCCACTTTGGCCACTTTGGACGCACACACACACACACACTGGTGTGTGGAGCCAAAAGCCATCCACTTCACCCACTGGAGCCGATGGCCAGGCCATGCCCCGAGTGCATTGCCAAACAGATCGCTGGGGGTTTTCGACAGATTAGCCCGCTCTGCTCCCACGGCCCAAAAATAGAATGATAAAAAAAAAGAAGCCCCCCCAAAAAAAATATTAACTGATATACACAACAAACTGGGTTTGGTTTTTTCGGGGATACATCTCTTTCAGTGGAAGTTTCCATTAACAAATAGATGGTATCTTAATACCAGCATAAATACATCTATATATCATATACATATATCCTTCAATATATCATATGTGTTTATGCTTTATTATATCATATATATAGTATGTCACAAAGAGTAAGGGAATACTCAGGGAATGACAGTTAACTAGTGCTTCTAGGGCTTTGACCTTGAGATACTTGATCATTTAACTTGTTTTGTAACTTTTGGGTGACTTTGTTTAAAGGTTTTATTGTTATTTGTTAGTGGAATATCTTCTTCAGCTGAGATATCTAATGAGATCTTGGGAAATCATTTATTATAATATTATATTGTAAGAAAATAATAAACTTGCATATAAGTAAGAAAATCCCTACAACTTTAGTCCCATCGATTTAATTGTTCTATCTTTTTATCATTCTTTTATAGTAGAACATCATCATTAGCTCAGATATCTGATAACACAACATTATTTCTTAAGAAGTCTTAGGGAATCATCATTATATAATAAGAAGATAATGTACTTGCATACAAGTAGGAAAATCCCTTACATATTTAGCCTCTTTGTTTATATGGCTCTATCGTTTGCTCGTTATTTGATACTAGAACATCATCATTACCTCAGATCATATCAGATATCTGATACAGGAAACTTTCTTTCTTAAGAAGTCTTAGGGAATCTATTATTACAGACAGGGAGATAATGTATCTGCTTTTAATAAGAAAATTTCTACAACTTTCTCATTGTTTCTTTATGATTATATTATTTTCTCATCTTTGATAGTAGTAGAACCAAAGATGCTTTAACACAGGTACACTTACACATTTTTCGTGGTCTCTAGAGCTGGCTCCAAGCTCTCTTGAAATGTTGCTTTAAAAAGCCAAAGAGAGAGCACGCTCTAGAGCCAGCCGCTCTCTTGTATGCATACAACAACAGCTGATGACTGTATGTGTGCACACGTATTCTCACGTAGTCTCACGCATTCTATATCTGTACGCACACATGCTAGAGCAGGCTCTCTCACAAAGGAGCGTAGAGAGCGCAATTTTCATGGAGAGCCAAAAAAATTGCACTGTAAAATGTATGGTCGTTACGCATTTTGTTATTAAAACATCTTTGGTAGAACATCAGCAACAGCTCAGATACATATCTAATTAGACAACAGTTCCTGGCATTACTTTCTTGGGGAAACCTATGGAATATGCTATGATATTATTAGGAGATAATGTCTTAGCATATAAGAGCTTTGAAACCCTTTCACTACCAAAATGTAGATGCTACTAGAGGTATCTTTTATATTACCCATTGCAGATACTTCCAGTCGTTCTCCCTTAACATAGACATAGATGACACCAGAGACATATTGTGTAGTACCAGGCCCAGAGTCTTCCTCTCCCCTCCCTCAGTAGAGCGAGTAAAGGAGATAGCCAGGTGGCGGTTAAGGGACATCTATCCACTATCCAAAATATGCTATAGTTAGAGTCAAGTCATCCTCCAGTTGCCAGTATGTATTAATACGCATTGCACTCTGGTCTCTGTGTGATTTTCGGGTTCACCGTGGTTAGCACCAGAGCGGCCAGGCCATGTGGGGCATGCTGGAGGAGAAAGCATGCTCCCATGGATACCATAGATACCATAGATACCATGCCAAATCTGATGATACCCCGACTCTTATCACGTAAATTACGGGCCAATCTGCAATTGTAAACAGCGATTAGCGTCGATGCCGCCAGCAGTCGAGGTCGTATATGTAGAACATGGTTATGGTTTGGGTTTTTTGGGTTCTGTTTCTGCCTCTGGCTTTGGTTTTGGTTTTGGGCCGATGTCCGTGTCCATAAAATCAGCATTGCTAATATATCCAATCGTATCCATATCGTTGTCGGATATCTGTGCGTGTGTTTTGCGACAGATGGATATGGTTCCGCCCCGTCGTCGTCACATTTGTATCGCATTTATGATGGATCCATTGCCCCATTTATGGGCGTGAGAATATACATATAGCATTGTGGGGATGCAAGATGGTGCCAGAATAAACTGGGTTTAGATTTGTTGAACTAGCAGTGTGTTTTGTTTATTTCGTGATCCTAGGGTTGCTGTGGTTCACTTGTTTACTCGGTTGTTGAGTAAGCAACTGGATGAACAAGTGTGCATCAGAATGAACACTATTATTGAGCGTGTGCATGCTTATTTTTGTTCTTAGTGAGTTTGTTTACTTAACAAAATGAACATGTGTACAACCAATCCAAAATGAACACTCTTACTGTACCTGTTCTCTGTTTGTGCTCCATTTCCGTAGATTCATTGGTAAGAAACAGGAATCTGGTGAATAATTACTTCAAAATCTAAACTTTTCAATTTACTCTCTGAAATAAAGAGCACTTACTGAATAAAATTAACAAACATGCTTCAGTTTGTTTAATGAACACTGAATGAGCAACACATATTGACCAATATGATAGTGTTCATGCATTATGTTCAACAGATTGTGAACAAGTGAACAACCAACCCAAAATGAACACTATAATTGAACGTATTTCATTTTTGTTCTTTAAAAAAAAGGAATTGATATTTTGACAGTACCGAATAAAATGAACAAACTTACTTGAGTTTGTTGAGAGAATACTAAATGAACAATACATATTTACCAATAGGGTTCAACAGAATGAACAAGTGAACAACCAAACCAAAATGAACACTATTAGCAAATGAACACTATCATTCATTTTGCTCCCTGATTTTCGAGTAGGAAACATAATGAACTAGTGAATAATTACTCCAAAATGAACACTATTAATGAACAAAATGAACCAGTTAACTTCTGAAGTAGTTACCAAAATGAACACAATATTAATGAACAAAATGAACTAGTAAACTTGTGGAGTAGTTACCAAAATGAACACTTGCCAAACGTGTACAGTTGACTCTCTGAAGGGAAAAGCATCTGACATTCACCAAGATATAAAATGAACAAACGTAATCCAGTTTGTGGGAAAGAATACAAAATGAATTGAAAAAACCAAACCAAAATGAACACTATTAATGAATTTATTCTTAATAGAATTGATTTTTTAGTAGGAAACCTTATGAACTAGTGAATAAATTAACACTTGTTCACTTTTTAAAGGGAAATACACTTGCCACTCACTATCAAATGAGCAAACTGAACACTGAATAAACATATCCGCCATATCTATTCGCTCCGAATCTTGTGAGGATAGAGACCACATCCCCGCACAAACAACATTCATCAATAGTGTTTATTTCAAAGCAATTGTTCATCTGTTCACTTGTTCACTCTCTAAAGTAAAGAGCATTTGCCTTGTAATTAATATAAAATAATGAAATACCTATTCCTGCCTTCTCCAAACAGGGCTCCTTCCGCCTGGGCTGCGAGTACGTCCTGAAGGTGATGCGCAAGGAGCGCGAGACCCTGCTGACCCTGCTGGAGGCCTTCGTCTACGATCCTTTGGTGGACTGGACCATCAACGATGACGCCCAGGCCCTGCGCCGATCCCTGGGCGCCAAGCAGCAGCAGCAGCAACAGCAGGCGGCCGCCGGAGGAGGAGGAGGAGCACTTGCTAGTGGTGGCGGAGGCAAGAAGGACAAGAACAAGGGCAAGACGCACGACTGGGATGCCAAGCGGCAGCACTTTCTGGCCAAGATGGGCCTGCTCCAGAAGTACTGGGCCAGCAACAAGTAAGAGAGATAGAGCGTCACGAGGGTCACGCACTTTCCCAGCTAACACGCCTCCATTTCCAGGGTACAGATGCTGCTGCAGCTGCAGGAGATGGACCAGGAGGTGGCCAACCTGCAGGCCGTGCAGACGCAGCGCCTGGCCAGCGAACAGGAGCTGGTGGAGCTGAACCAGCGCAGCGCCTTGATCGCCGAAATCATGTCCCTGGGCACGGCCATCGAGAGCCACAGCTTCAACACGGCCTCGCTGCGGCATGCGGTGCGTCGCGGCCACTCGGAGGCGCTGGCCACGCTGAGCGCGGAGCGGCAGGCGGACTACAACCAGGTGCAGTGCCTGCTCAGCAGCTACGGCCAGTGCCTGCAGCCGTATCACCTGGCCGAGCTGCATGCCCAGCTGGCGCAGCTGCAGCTGGAGGCGGTGCGGGACAGTGGCACGGCGGAGGCCACGTTGGCCCTGGCAGAGATGCTGCAGCTGACGGGTTTCGAGGAGATGCAAGCCCAGCTGGACGAGCTGCTGGAGCGCCTGGATCGGGTGGCGTTGCAGAGCTCCGAGCACCTGCAGCAGTATGCGGCGGTGATGAACTTCTTCCCGGAGCAGAGCCACCGTCAGAATCTGTTTGTGCGCTTCCACGACAGCTATGGCGCCTACATGCAGCACGGCGGGGCGCCGCCGGACACGGCCAGTGATCCAAACTCGTCGTCCAGCTCCATTATCTGCACAGCGGATGTGCTGGGCGTGGCCGAGGCCTTGGAGGCCGCCTGGCTGCAGCTCAACTGCCAGCTGCACGAGGCCACCCAGTGCTATGCCACCAAGCAGGCGCAGGCCCTGACCCTGGGCCCGCCCACGGCCGCCCTGCTCTCGATCATCAGCCAAAGCGGCTGCAGCCTGCTCCTGCTGAAGGCCAGTCTCGTCCGCACCCTGGACAGGGCGGGCGCTGCCTTTGGCGCCTACGAACTGACAGCGCTGGCCGGCGAGAATGAGGAGCTGCTGCAGCATCAGCTGCACTTCGTCCACCTGGTGCGCTCCATGTGCCAGGGCGTGCTGGCCATGGCCGAGCAGGAGGACCTGTGCCTGGGGCAGATGGAGAGCCTGCTGGCGGCGCTGCTGAACCTCATGCAGAGCTTCGAGTACGACCTGCCCGCCAGCATTTATCGGTTGCTTCTGCTGCAGCCCAATCTCGGCCAGCTGAGCGCCATGTGCCACCTGAGTGCCGCCAGTTTGGGTCAGTTGTACTTTGAGGCCACGCTGGAGCGGGAACAGCCTGTGGAGGAGTTGCCCGCGGAGCGGCGATTCCTGCTTACCCTGCAGCCCGCCTACGAGCAGTTCCAGCTGGCGGCCAATGCGCTGGGTGCCCTGGTGAGGAGCGTCAAGATGCTGCTCGAGGATATGCACGATCCGCAGGCCCAGCAGCAGCTGCTGGTAAGTGTTCCGGGCTTCCTGTGGCCTGATTCCCTGCCTTAATCCCTCTGTTTTCCCCTTGCAGAACCTGCGCCTGTTCAAGGAGCGCGTGGAGCTGGAGGATGAGTACTTCTTCACCATGATCAGCGAGTCCCTGGAGGCCAGTCGCAGCTGCGATGTGCGCGAGATGGCTCGCCCTGCCCTGGACCTGGTCCAGAGCCTGCAGTCGCATTGCCTGGCCGGGCTGCTGCCGCTGCTGGCCCGCCACTTCTACACGCAGGTGGGTCCCCAATGCCAGCCCCAGACGGTGACGGCGCACCTGGGCGATGCCTCGCAGGCGGATCACCTGTGCGAGAGCCTGTTTGTGGCGTTGCAATCGGATGGCAGCCTGCAGCAGCAGCAGGCGGAGCTGGCGCTGCTCAATCAGCAGCTGGAGCTGCACACCCTGGCCGCCTCGGCGCAGTACTGGGCCTACTCGGAGGCCCTGGGCCCTCAGCTGCGTTGCGGCCATCACATTGTGAGCAGGGTGAAGCTGGCGGCTCTGATTGGCGAGGGCTGGCGGCAGCTGGACAGGGATCTGGCTTCCTTGCAGCTCCTGCAGGCTGGGCGGGAGTCACAGCTCAGCCAGCTGCAAACGCAGCGCAGCAATTGGAATCGGAATCACATCGATAGCCTGCTGCGCTCGGAGCAGGATCATGCCCAGCAGGTGGCCAGTCATGTGGCGGTGGTGCGACAGCTGGCGGAGGCAGCCAGTGCGGTTTCGCGGTTGGAGCAACAGGAGCCAGGCAAGGCTGCCGGCGAGGAGCAGCAGCAGCAGCAGCAGCAGCTGCTGAAGACGCCGGCCCTGCTGGTCGAGGATGTGGAGAATTGGCTGGCCGCCCATGGCCAGTGGCAGGCCAGCTGTTCGCGCATCAGCGCTGTGGAGCGGGGCGTGGTGGAGCTACTCGATCCCGAGGGCGCCATCGATCCGTATTGGCTGGAGAATGTCCAGGGTCTGCTGGAGGAGCAGACATGCAAGGTGCAGCGCGAGATGGCGGCGCTGGAGTGTGAGCAGCAGGGCAAGCATCGGTTCCTTTGCACGCTGATCAAGGAGACACAGGTGAGGGGGCATCCTTTACGTTTAATCTCCAATCCATCTCCCTTTCCTCTCAACCCCAACAGCGCCTTCATGAGAACCTGCCGCGCTTCCATATCCGCAGCATCTGTGCCGATGCCCAGGCCCAGGGTCAGGGCAAGCTGGTGCCCTCGGATGTCCAGCTGCTGTGCGGACATCTCCGCGACTGCCAGCGTCTGCTGCAGACGCTCTTCCAGCGGCTGATGGACTTGCGCAAGGATCTGTGTGCCGAGCGGCGTAGCCTGCATCCTGTCATGCTTCAGGGCTGGCGACATCAGCTGCAAGTGATCCAGGCCATGGCCGGGCAGGAGGTAAGCGAGTTCTTCAAGAGCATGGATGAACTGCTGCAGCATGCCACCACCACCGCCGCCGCCGACACCACGGACACCTTCGAGACCTTTGCCACGCATCCCAAGGGTGAGACGCAGGCCTTAGGCTTAAGAGAAGCATCTGGTTAACCCCTCTTGATCCCTCAGGTGCCAGCAATCTCCACGAGCAGAAGCGCAATGCGTACGGCGTCTCCGTGTGGAAGAAGATACGCATGAAGCTGGAGGGCCGCGATCCGGACGCCAATCAGCGCAGCAGCGTGGCCGAGCAGGTGGACTATGCCATACGCGAGGCCATCAATCCGGATAATCTGGCCGTCCTATACGAGGGCTGGACGCCGTGGGTCTAGGGGCTCCCAACGCTGGTTGGCCGCATTTTGTGCGGCTTCTTGACATCACCATGCATCACAAACGGAGCGCAACCATGCGGGGGGCTACGGACGGACCAGGTCGATCTCGGTCGCGGTCGCGGTCGCGGTCTTGGACTGGCAAGGCGCAGTCGCAGCCTGACGGAATGCCCAGTGTATGCGGACGCTGCCACTGTCGCCGTCGCCGCCACCTCCTCCCATACCAAGTGTAGTGTTGCTTAAACGATAGACGCCGCCGGACAAACGAAATTATGACGAAATAGATGCCGCTCTCCGGCTCCCTGAAGACAGAGAGAGAGAGAGAGAGGGAGAGGGGAAGAGATAGAGAGAGAGAGAGGGGGAGGGAGAGTGGGAGAGTGAGAGTGTGTGAAGGAGCGAGTGCAATCGCCAGGATTGCCGGCAGCTCGCTATATGCAGCTACCCGCTCCTTTTTGGGATCTTCGTCCATCGATATTGCGGATTCGACACTTAACAGCGCGCGTTTCCAGGATATACATTTTTTAATTCTATTTTATTCGATTCTCCT
Organism: Drosophila baimaii; assembly: GCA_018874675.1. NCBI lineage: Eukaryota > Metazoa > Arthropoda > Insecta > Diptera > Drosophilidae > Drosophila > Drosophila baimaii. Next base: position 26,467 of record JAEIIU010045057.1, on the reverse strand, counting down.
CGGGCTCAAGATTATTATCCTCCTAATTATCCCCCATTTTTTTTTCTTTTCTTAACTCACCCGAGCAGACATTTATTATGATTGATTATTCTTGTGGTACCACACCTTGATTTAGTTATTGTTTTAAGCCAAAGTTATTCCCCCAATTTTTAGTTAAGTTTAAAAGAAAAAAAAAAAAAAAAAAAAAAAAGGAAAGGAAAGGTTAACGTGTAAGCCGATAATTGTGTTACCAAATTTATCCGTGTAGCCATATTAAATCTACAATTTGTCTTGATATATACATGCATACACACACATATATATGTATATATATATATGTGTATAACACCCCCATATATATATATATAACCGACGTGTGGTGGTCACGATTCCAGGTCTCTGTTTTGGGGCAGGACAAAGCATCATTTGCTTTTGTTCAGCTCTACTCCCTGTTCTCGTTTTTAGTTACTTCAATGAATAAACGCAATGCTGAAATATAAATCAAGGTGTGTTTCATTACAGGTTAATTTGGTACTCGATACTTGCCACTCATTCTTGAAAAAAGGCTATCGCTTTGCTAGAGTTAACTCTTTTATTTACCAAATGTTTTATCTTGTTTAGTTCCTATTTTACTCATTACTCGTCACTCGTTACATGTTCAATCGTTAACCCAATACTTTTGAAACATAAACGATTGTCTCGCTGGTTTCCGTTCTAAAATATAATGTAGAACACTGTGTTTTCACCATCCATTTTACTCGTCGCTCGTTATTCCTTAAACGATCTCTTTGGCAGAGCTTTACGTTCCAAAATAAGATATAGAAAATGCCATGTGTGGTATATGGAATCACTTGCTGATTTTATAGAGTTTATGACGTTGCATTGCTTCCAGTTTACTCGTTGCTCGTCAAACTGAAACGTGTATAATTAAACCATCGCTTTGCCAGAATTTTACGTTCCAAAATAAAATATACAAAGCGCCATGTGTGGTATATAGAATTACACGCTGATTTTATGACCTCGCTTTGCTTCCATTTTTACCCGTTACTCGTTATATTTAAACGTGTGAAATATAAATGAGAGCAGCGCCAGAGTTTTACTTTCCAAACTAAGAGATGGAACACAGAGTGTTTGGTAGTTCACCATTTTTCATTTTCCTCTTTACTCGTTATACTTGAACGTCTGAAATATAAGCTATCGCTTTAGATATAGAAAACGCCATGTGTGGTATATAGAATCACTCGTTTATTTTCTAAAGTTTTCATCTCGTTTCGCTTCCATTTTACTCATTACTCGTTACTCGTTACATTTGCCAACGTTATGCTAAAACGTTTGCTTCTTACGTTTTTCTCTATTCGCCGCTTTGGTTGGTTATAAAAGTTCAAATATTTCTTGTTTTTCTTCGATTAGAGTTACACCAATTCCGCGACATTGGGATACAAATAAAAACACAAAAAAAAAAAAAACTGTTTGCAAATACAAAATAGAAATATAAACAGTGTAGAAATTGTTCTTGTCGCACTTTTCTTCTTGGCTTTTATTTTTAGTTTTGAAACGAAATCAGTTGTGTGTGTGTGTGTGTGTATCCTTCGATCGCTCGATTAGGCAACGCTATAGTTATACAGTTACAATTTATCTCAATATATATATATATATATATATATATATATATTTATATATATAACATACACATACAACTCGATATATGTATGCATACGCATGCAGGCGGCCTCGCCATGCGGTGTATAATCATCTGTACAGTACATTTTTAAAGTTATATCTTCATTTACAAAATATGTATTTATGTAAGGAAACTTTGCTTGGCGGATCCATCCTTCTCCCCGATCTGATCCGGATTATACATATACATATACATCTTAATCATCGATGAGCAAGGATAAACAAGTAGTATACATAGAAATGAGGGTAAATATACAAAAAAATACAGAGTAATTATATTAAAAACGCTCCACGGGCGTTCGACTATGGGATATGGCTACAAGCGGACGACAACGACGACGACTCCTCGCTCTGTCCTGGACAGAAGATCGCGATCGTGTATACAGCGTCGTGGCCCCTCAACGGAATTAAATTACAAAAAAAAAATACACTAATGGATTTGCTGACCAGAACTTTTCACAAATTGACAAATTACAAAGAATATTTAAAATATTTTCCAATTGCCCATTTGTTGTTGCTAATTTCACAATCTTTGCTTTTTCATTTCCGTCTTCTTCTTTTGTTAAACAAAAAACACAAACAAAATGTTGATAACAAACAGGGATGTAAAAAAAGGGAATTAGATTAATTAATTTAAAACATATACATCGATAACTAGTTAATAACTAACTGATAAACACACTGGGCCTTGTTGGATGGGAGCGAGAGTGCGAGAGATTTTGTTGAACAAAAACCGTTGAAATGTACACCGAAAGTTACTCGCTACTCGTTACTCGTTCGTTCCAATTTCTTCTTTTTTTTTTGTTTTGTTTTGTTTTTTTTTTTGGTTGCTTTGCTTTTTTGTTTTCTCTTCTAATTTAGCATAATTATTAATAGTATTTTTCTTTCTTTGTTATTGTTATTCTTTTGTGGGTGTGTGTGTGTGTGTGTGTGGGGTGTTTGCCTGCCTTTTTGGGGGCGACGACTTAGGTTCGCCGACATATACTGGCCCATCTTCAAGCGACATGTCGAGTTTATGTCGTTTTTTTTCTTACGGCGACTTTATGTCGTTTATGAATAACATAGTCTCACCGAATGGCGAACTTATGTCGCTTGTAAATAACTTTCTTTCGCGCGAACATGATTTTGTTTGAATTTTTGTACTGGGCTAGTTTATGTCGGCGAACTTATGTCGCTATGCCGCCTTATCTCTCCTTCTTCTTTTTTTTCTCTCTTGGTTTTTCTTTTCTTTTGTTTTGTGTTTATCCTAGCTTTTAGTTTTTAGTCCTGTTTAAAATAATAAATACATACATATACATATACAATTACAATTATAGTTACAATTACAATTACATCATTATCCATAGTACAAAATGTAAAATTTAACATCACATTGGTTGACATTCTTTTGTTGGTTGGTTGGTTGCTTCGCTTTACACACTCCAGCTCCTGCTCCTGCTCCAGCTGCTGCTCCTTCTGCTGCTCCTTCTCCTTCGTTCTGCTCTCTCTCTCTCCGTTCACATTCTGTTTGCAGTTTGTAGTTTGTTGTGGGTTGGTTGATTTTCAATAATTATTACCTTTATTATTACGTTGCTTGCCAGTTTGGCCTTGTAAATGAAGTTGCTTTCCATAGGTTTTTTGCGTTGTGTTTGGTTACCATCATCGTCATCATATCATCATAGTTAGCAGTGGATCGGTCGGTAGGGTCTAAATATGATCGATGATGCCTCGATCTTGATCTCTTTTCCTTGCACATCTGCATTGTAGCATAGCCTCTCCATTATCCATCCTCCATCCTCCATTCTCTCTTCTTATATCCTTAATCCTTCTTCACTCCATTGCTATCCCTGGGCTTTTCTGTTCTTCTGATCCAGCTGCGTCCTGCGAAGGCGGCGGGTGTTTCATAGCTGAAAAATATATATAAATACTTTAATTATACATTTTAAGTAATTCCCTTAACGTTGTAGTCCTAATAAATATGTCTAAAAGATGTCAGCTTATTAGAAGAAAAAACGTAACAACTAACGCTCAACTGAGAAAACTCTCAAGCTAAGACAGAAAGGAAGACAAACCTTTCTTATTTCAATTAGAACTCTTATTTATAATATTAATCAATTTAAACTTCCTTTTCCCCCCCTTTTTAATAACTAAACTAATTGTTTTTGTTGTTGAAAATACATACGTGCTAAATATTTGTGCTCCCTTCCGTTTCGTTCCCTTGTCCCACCCACAGATTAACACCTAATCGCACCGCACTTTCGCGTCCAGCTGCTGGCCAGTGCCAGTATTCGTCGTCAGTTCCAGCTCCATTTTCATTTTCATTTCCATTTCCACTCCTCGCTCTTGCATAACGCACAACACAAACAACGCGGCGGCGAGCTCTGGAATTTTTTCAAATGCAAATGCGCAAGAATATATAGCATTAGAATCAACAGCTGTAACTAGAGCTGGGGCCGTGACCAATTAGGTTGACCCAAGAGGGCTTAGGGCTTACCTGGCAAGGATTACTAATCTCCAGGATGCTCGGGACAAGAGCGATTCACCTCAAACCAACGGTCGATGCATCTAGAGGAGGAAATTGAAGAGCAAAGATTAAATACTCAATTACGAAGGGAAAGAAATGCAAAATGTAAAGCAGAGCTGGCAAAAAATTGATTTGCGCATCGATTTGTTCGATATTTTAGATAAATAAAATCGAGTATATCGATAAAAACTATTTCCTATTTTTCTAAACTAAAAGGATGAATTTTCAACTCTAAAAAGAAAAGAAGAAATAAGAAGAAACGAAAAGAAACAAAAAATTCGTGGTGTATAATACATTGATACATTCAAACACGATTGGTTAATCAAATAAATCGATTATATCGATGTAGAAATCGATTTTTTCTTTGCTTTAATATCAGCTTATTTACTTATAATTTTATTCTTTATTAATTGACCCCAAAAAGAGTTGAGAGGTAAGGGTGAAGTAAGATTTAATATACCTTCTCTTCGATATTTCTTAAACAACCATGATTATTGATATATTTTTATTCTGCATCGATTATATCTTGTAGTTAATATATATAAAACTCCTAAATATTTATAAGAATATCGTTATAATCGATATATTTCGATTGTGCATCGATTACAGTGATAAATATATATATATTCTATGTTCTTGTTTTCACTTCAAAATGTAGAAGATTCTATATTTCTAAAACTACCATGATTACCGATATATTCCTATTGTGCATCGATTATATCGATATATATTCCCAGATATTTATAAAAATATCATTATAATCGATATCTTTCTATTCTGCATCGATTATATCGATATATATTCTATTGGTAAATGAAGTTCTTTCATTTTCACTTTCAAAATGTAAAAAAATATGGCAAACAATAATAATAACAAGTCACCTTTAGCTTGAAGTACTTAGTTCTTGGTACAAAAGCACCCAAAAGCCCGACCCTTGACCAAGACTCACCCTTTGTGATATATGCAGAGACATGGCAGCCGAGCGATGGTGTCCCCCGGACTGAGGTCTTCAAGGCAGATGACGCACTCGCCCTTGGCGTCCGACAGTACATCCTCTGGAATGTGCGCGGGCGAAATGTAAATAAACAAAGAGAGAAATGGAAGTAAATACTGGGAATCTTGGGCTACCAAGGCGGACAATGTCGCGTCGCATACCGTTATATGAGAGTCGCGGTTTCGTTAGGCACATGACTAAATGGCATTCAATGTCGTCCGGCAACACAAACTTATTGCACACGGGGCACTTGATACCTGCAATTATATTTTTGGTGAATGCATTTGTTTAGCCAGGAGGCGGAGGAGGAGGAGCACCCCCGATACGGAGGCGTTACGATGTAAATACCACTCACCATTGAAGGACCAAATGTGCGATGGAAGCGAAGTGGCCGTGTAAACACGTCCGATCCCATTAGCGGAGGTGGCGGAGGCGGCCAGGGCGATGCTTTCAGCGATATTGCTGCCGGTCATTGTAATGTCCTGCAAGTAGAATTTGTTGGAAAAAGGATTTAGAGATGGAAATATATTGAAATATTGAGGGAATTATTATAACAAGCAGAGATTTGGGTCAGATTTTTGGGAATTTAGATTAAGTTTGAAGCAGTTCTTTAAGAGTTCTGTCGGGGAATCAAGAATTCAAGAAAATATAAGCAAAATCTTATGATCTTCGCTTATTCTTAGCAAATTATGTTCTTAATTTTCAACTTAAAGTGTGAGAAAGTATAGCCTTAAGTACTAAGTTTGTTAGATCTTTAAATAATAATGTAATGAGGATAAATTCAGATGTATTGGCCAGTTTTTTAAAGGTTTTAGATTGATTTTGAGGCACAGTTTCTTAAGATTTATCTCTGGGAATCTGGGAATCAAGAATTCAAGAAAATATATAAACGAAATATCGTTATCATCAATATATTTTTAATGTGCAACATAGAACGTCAGTTCTTAATAAATTATATTCATTTCATTTTCAACTTAAAATGTAAATAAAATATAACTTGAAGTACTTAGTTCCTTCGAAATATAAATAGTAATGGGAATAATTAATAAATGTAGTAATTATGATCCGTTTCTTGAGATTTTAGATTAATTTTGAAGCACAGTTCCTAAATAGTTCTTTCTGGGAATTAGGAGTTCAAAAAAAGGCAAAGAAAATAAACAAGATCATCGATAAGACGCTAGTTCTTAGTAAATTATGTTCTTCATTTTCAACTAAAAATGTGAGAAATATAGCTTGAATTACTGTGTTCTTAAGAAATATATATTTAGTGTTGGAATAATTATAAATGCAAGGAGTTTGGTTAGTTTCTTAAGAATTGAGATTATTTTAAAAGCAGTTCCTAAATATGTATCAGTTTCTTAGGGTTTTAGATTGATTTTAAAAAAAGTTTTTCTGCAAATCAAGAAATTTAATAAAATATAAAGAAAATATCATGATCTTTTATATATTTCTATTGTGCTACGTGGGATCCTGGTTCTTGGTCAATTATGTTCTTAATTTTCAATTAAAAATGTGACAAAAATATACCTTGAAGTACTTAGGTTCCTTGAAGATAAAAATGGTATTGAAATAATTAATAAATGAAAAAATTATGATCAGTTTCTTGAGGTTTTTTGATGGATGTTAAAGCAGTTCCTTACAAATTCTTTCTAGAAATCAAAAAATTCAAGAAAACATAAAGAAAATCTCTTCAAAATTCAACTTTAAAGTAGATTCTAGTATTATAAAATTGATTTATAAATAAAGTTTAAATTTTTCAAGTTATTTATTAAATTTAAATATAAAAAAAACAAAGAAAATGCTATGTTTTGTTTGATTTTTTCGTCTAGTTTCAGATCCCAAGAGTTGGACAATACCCCCATGATCCCTCCTGAGCTTTCTGAGGTATTCATTATCCCCCCCCCCCACACTCACCCTTATGGAGTCACCCAAAGTGCGACGCTGCTGCATGTAGGATTGTGTGGCGCTGCCATTGTTGTTCCCTGCCGCCGCCGCCGCTGCCGCGGACGTAAAGCTGCCGCCGTTGTTGGCATTCGCCGATACGGTCACCGCAACGCCGGCATGCGGATGCCCCCCGCCGCCATGGGTGTGCACGGCATGCGGACTGCTGCCGGAGGAGGTAAGCGAGCCCTGTTGCTGCTGTTGCGCCGCCTGCTGCTGCTGCTGGATGTCCGGCACAGAGCTAAGGCTACGCGCCCGCTGCCTATCTATGGACGTGGAGTTCTGGCTATTGTTGCTATTGTTGTGATACACCTGGAGGCCGGGCAATGTGCGCAGCAGATTAAATCCTTGCCCGGCATCGCCGCCCGTGGCCGTGGCATGCATGGCATGGCTGCTGCGATTGTGGCTAATGCCGGCGGCGACGGCGGCATTGGGTGCTTGGTCTGCCGCACCCGTGGAGCTGCTTGAGAAGGTCCTAGAGCGTGGGCTCTGCTGGCCACTGGTCGCCGGTGTGCTCGCCTTCTGACCCATAGAGCTGCAGCTCTCAGTCTCTCAGGGCTCACTACGGCTGCTGCTGCTCCTGCTGGGGGATCTGTTGCTTTTTAAGGATCTTTCTGTTAAGCTTTCTTTGTGCTTTGTGCCACTGACTCCTGGCTGCTACTGCTGCTGCTCCTGCTCCTGCTGCAGCTCCTTTGTGTGTGCTTGGGCTCCTTGCTGCCGCTGCCGCTGCCGCTGCCGCTGCCGCTGCCGCCGCTGTTGCTTCTCTTTGTCTGCTCTGCTCCTTCTTCGCGTGCAGTCGTCGGCGCAATCGTAATGATATGGAGCAGACAACAATAGCCAACAATGTGTGATGTGCGGATGATAAATGCGGTCGGTTTGTCGCTCGGATGATAACTGTGCTGAGTGCTGAGGTCTCTCCGAGTGTGTGCGTGTGTCTGTTGGTGTGTGTTCTCTGTGCCAAAGGAGGGTGCCAGTGTGTGTGTGTGTGTGCGGGGGGGGGTGGCCGGGTTCGGTTTCGGGTGCGGGTGCGGACTGAGGCTGTGGCTGAGGGAGAAGGAGGAGAAGGAGGGTACGCGCAAGGGTCGCTGCGGTGCGTAGTTTTGATTGGATTGTTATTGTTGCTATTGCTGCTACTGCTGCTGCTGACTGCTGCTGCTGCTGCCGTCTTGATTCCGATATCAAACTCCAATTCCAATTGGAATGCTCTAGCGCCTCCTACTCTCTGCTGCTGCTGCTGCCTCACTCTCTCTCTCTCTGCCTCTCTCTCTCTGTGTGTTTATTGTGGCGCACGAAAATATAAAGGTGTGACGACAACAACGACAACGACTACGGGGGGTACCGACCGCCGACCAATCTGTCTTGATTACACTCTCAATTTAAATGACCGTTTTCCCCTCTGCCGTGTTTTTCGTTTCGTTTCGTTTCGTTTTTTATGTGTACTATGTGTACTCTTTGTATTAATTTTATCAAATAGAGATGGCCCGGCCAGCGATAATAGCCGTACTTTTGCATATCGATAACTCTCGCTTATCGATGGGGGGGTCGGCCAGCCAGACCAGCTGGTGGGCCTTATCGATAGATAGGGACGGGAACAACGACGGCACACACACACACACCACCCCACATCCACACATACATACATATATTTGCATTTACTTGCATTATTTACAGTTGCCAGCAGCGCCACCACACCAAAAGGTGTCCCCGTGTAGAAGGAGGAGCTGCAGCAGCAACGACTGCAACGACGTCAGCAGCAGCAGCAGCAGCAGCAGCAGCAGGAGCAGGAGCAGCATCATCGGGGAATAAACAGTATTGATATTTACGGTATTTGCTCGGTGGCGCCACCGACATGAGCTGGTTCGAGAAGGCCAAAACAGTGCTGATCGAGGCACTGGACATCCAGGACGATGACAGCAAGTCAGCGGCCGCTGACAAGGCAGAGGCTGCCGCCATTGTCGCCACGGCTAAGGCCAGCGGTGGGGAGCCAAAGGAGAGCGAGGGTGGAGCAGCGGGAGCAGGAACAGCGGCCACATCCTCATCCAGTGCTGCGGCTGCGACCACGCCCGCCTCCACCTCTGATACGCCCACATTCTTTGACAATCCGCATGCCAACGAAATGGTCACCATTCCGCCCAGGGCCAGTGATCCCTCTGGCGCCAGCAGCAGCAGCACGACCTACGCCAAGCGTCAGTCGGCCACCTCGGATTCGGTGGATCTGCTCTCCTCGCCCACATCCCCGGTGGAGGAGGTTTCCGCCTCCATTTCCGCCTCTGCTTCGGCATCACACAAACGCCACTCGGAGTCGTCGCTGGAGCTGATCACAGCCACCACGGCCAGTGAGCTGGAGATGGAAATGGAGCTGTCGCCGGACACGGAGCCCTCGCTGCCCGACAGCATTGTGATCATTGCCAGCAACGATACATCCGATAATGCCGAGGGCGATGGCGAGGATGATGACGCCGACGACGACGATGATGATGACGATGAGGATGATGAAGATGAGGACGAGGGCACGCAGCTGGAGCGGCATCTGGAAGATCACCTTAATGGTAAGTGTTTGCCAAAAAAGGGGGAAAGAGAGCCTTTATTTAAAGTTATTTATATAAATTATCGATGATTATCTAGATACATGTATTCTATATTGATGATTTATCGATACGCAATATTTATCGGTTGAATTTCCGGCGAACTTCAATGGTATTTATCGATAAGTAATATTTTTTTATTAGTATCAGTATCAGGAATTTGTATCTTTATCTTGGCAATCTTAGAGATATTTTTCAGTTTCTAAAAATCAAATTAAAAATAATTTTTCTATAGTGAAAATTCCTAAGATCTCCTTATGAGCCTCCATTTCTTACCTTGTTCTTGGGTTCTCAAGAAGGTAAGAGATCTGGAGCGTGTCTTGGAGAATAACCCTGTGAAGGGTGAGTAGTGAAAGCAGGGAAAGGATCTCTGGGGTGGGGGGGCTTGGTAAGCCCACAGGTTTGGGTGAAGTTTATAAAATAAAAGCTATTTTGAAGGGTACGGAAAACCAATCGAAAAATATCGTTTTTTATAGCAATAAATCAGAGATTTAATATGACTGCTGTTTATTTGACAAAGTTCGTTGGAAAATCGAAAGAAATTGTTCATCAAACTTCGATAAATCACATTAAAATATGAAGTTCTGAGTTTTAAAAAGAAGATCCTGACGAAGTTAGCCTGAAAATTAATCAGAAAAAGTAGCTTATCGATAAATCACATTAAAATATGAAGTGTCTGCTTTTTTAAAATAAGATTTCTAGAAAGGTTGGCCTAAAAATCAATTGATTTGAATATATCTTTTTGACAATTCACATGTTAAGAAATAATATGAATTTTTTATTTTGAGAGCGACAAAGTTCGCCTAAAACTCAATTAAAAAAAGTTGTTTATCGATAAAACCGATTGAAATATGAAGAATCTTACCAAGTTCGCCCAAATATCAATCGAAAAATATTGCTTATCGATAAATCATCAATATAAAGTATCTGTATCTTAATAAAGCGCGATGAAGTTGAACAAAGTTTCCCATTAGTTTCCCTAAATTTTTTAACTTTTTAAATAAAAGGAATAAAACCTTTAAAATATATTATTTATAAGGATATTATAGCATTCCTTAATGTGGAACATAAACCCCTAAATAAAGCCAAACCCTGCTTGGAATATTTATAGTAAAAAACATCTCCATGTCCCTGCCCTTACAGACTCCACCAAAACGATGAAGGCCTTGGTGTTCAGCGATACCCAGGCAGCCGGCAATGTGGCTAGTGCCGGTGGCGCCGACTCCGATTCCACCCAGAGCTTCGAGGACATCCAGATGCAGATGAGCCACAAGGGAGCCTCAAGCAAATCGCCCGCCAGCGGCGTCAGCGGCGGCGGTGGCTCTTCCTCCAAGCCGGAGATGGTGGACCAAAGCTATTCGTCCACCTCCTCAGACATCGAGATCATCTCGAATCCGAACGGTGACTCCAGCACCAACAGCACCACCACACGGACCAGTCCGCAAAAGTTCAAGGAGCTGGCGGCGGGCAAGGCTGCTGGCGGCGGCAGCGGCGGCGTCGGCGGCGTCGCTGGCTCTCTCGCTGGCCCTGGCCAGGGCCTTAAGGCCAAGGGACATCATCGCGAGCCCTCGGAAATCTCGCTGCTGTCGGAGGACTCGCAATCGGAGCTGGACAAGCTGGTGCAGCGCATCAGTGAGCTGAATCAGGTCATCGAGGCGCGCGAACAGCGGCTGCTGCAGTCGGAGCGACAGAACGCCGAGCTTCTAGAGCGCAATCAGGAGTTGCGCGACCGCGTGGAGGCGGCCGCCAATAGCGCCAACAGTCCCGAGGCCGCCGACGATGCGGTGCAGCGTCTGTCGGCGCTGGAGAAGAAGTTCCAGGCGAGCATCCGGGAGCGCGATGCACTGCGCATTCAGATCAAGAGCCTGCGCGATGAGCTCCAGAACAAGATACCCCGGGACGAGCTGACCGAATGCAATGAGATGATCGCCGGCCTGCAGTCGGAGGGCGAGAAGCTGTCCAAGGAGATCCTGCAGCAGTCGACGATCATCAAGAAGCTGCGGGCCAAGGAGAAGACCTCGGACACGCTGCTAAAGAAGAACGGCGAGCAGATCTCGCAGTTGTCCAGCGAATCGGAGCGCTTAAAGCGTTCGCTGGCGGCCAAGGAGGAGATGGAGCGCACCCAGATCGAGGCGGTGTGCCGCATGACGGCGGAGAAGAGGCGGGCGGACGATGACTATGCCGAGGGCAGGGGGCGCATCAAGGATCTGCAATCCCAGCTGGCCGCCTTGCAAATTAAATACGACAGCCTCGAGTCGGATATCCAGAAGCAGGCGCGGCTCAAGCAGGAGCGCATGCGCGCGGAGCACGATGAGTATGTGCAGCAGAATGCGGATCTGCGGGAGAAGTTGCGCCTGGCGGAGCACAGTCTGGTGCGGCGGGAGCAGCAGCTGCGCGAGGAGAACCGCCAGCTAGTGTGTCGCCTGGAGGCGGCCGAACTGCGCGCGGAGAGCTCCACCCAGGAGCTGAGTGCCACCACAACTCCGCTGATCCGGCAAATAGAGTCGCTGCAGCGTACGCTGGATCAGCGCTCCGCGGGCTGGAATCGTGAGGAGCAGCAGCTGCTGCAGAAGCTGGACGCTGCCGAGGTGCAGCTGCGGTCTGTCTCCCAGCTGAACACAGTGCAGACAGAGAAGTATGCCCTGCTGCGCACCCGCTGCTCGGTGGTGGAGGAGAAGCTATCGAGTGCGTTGCTGGAGGCCAAGACGGGCCAGCGGGAGTTGCGGCAGCAGGAGCTGCAGGCCGCCAACAAGGACAGTGACTTTAAGCTGTGAGTTTGTGCCTAATCTTGCAATTTTCCTCATTCTTAACTGCTTTCTGGTCGGGATTCCCTCATCCTTAGGCAAATAAGCTCCTTGGAGGAGAAGCTACAGCAGCAGGCGAAGACCATAGCTGAGCTGGAACAGCTGTGTCAGCGACAGCAGCAGCAGCACGACCAGGCGGAAGCGGATCACAAGCAGCTGAAGCTTGGCAACCTGCTCACCGTTGAGGCGGTGGAGATGGCTGGCATGATGCAGCAGCAACAGCAGCCGCTCTTGGCCAAATCCCAGCCAGCTGCAGCGGCAGCCGCTCGTTCCGCAACCCCCCTTAGCCTGGTGGATGACAGTGGCTCCAATGAGGAGGTTGTCTTGGGTCACATCATAGACTGGCAGGCGGTAAGTGTGTGCGATGATCCCCCAGGATGTGTTTTTTACTCTCTATACCCTCCCCCAGGATGATTTGGATTGTGCCTCCAACTCCGGCCGCCAGCCTTCGGGTATTATCCAAGGCGTTCACCTCAATTTTCTGGCTGGCAGCACCACCACCTCCACGCTGGAGCATTTGCAGGCTCTGTTAAAGCAGCGTGATGGCGAGCTAACCCACTTGCAGTGGGAGCTATCGCGTCTGCGAGCAGAGCGCGATGTCCTGGATGGCGAGATATCCAATGTGACCTTTGAACTGGAGACGGTAAGTGGGTTAGGCCTTGCCTTGTATAGCCTCTCTCTCTCTCTCAACCCTAATCTGCCGCAGCTTAAGGAGAAAGTCCAGGAGTATGTGGAAATGCAAGCGGAGTATGTGGACCTGCAGCATCGCTACGATGCCCTGCTCCAGATGTATGGCGAGAAGGTGGAGCGCACCGATGAGCTGGAGCTGGATCTCACGGAGCTGAAGGCAGCCTATAAGCTGCAGATAGACGAGCTGCTGGCCGCACCGCCTCCGAATCTGCAACGCAGCCCCAAGCAGACATGATTGTCGCTGGAGCGACGTCTGGTTGTCTCGCTGCCCTGTCTGCGTCATCGGCGGGCGACATGGCCCTCGTAGCAGTTGCCCCTACCCTCCACCACCCCCCCAGCCCAGACAGAACCCAATGTAAATGCAATTTAGTATAAATATCTTTGATTTGCGTTTGATGCCGACACACACACACACTTTCTAGTTATTATTATTGAATTATTATATAGATTGTGATAATTTATCTTATACTTGCATATATTATACATATATATATATATAAAGATAATACCATAATACATAAAGCTATCCGTCTCCGACTATGTACAAGCAAAGACACTAGGAAGTACTAAGATGAGTAACGTCCATACATTTGATCTTCCGCTCTCCCGCTGTCCTAATCTTCCGCTCTCTCGCTCTTCTGCTCTTACAAAGCTGAGAGCATGGCATAACTATACTAGGTAATCCCGTCAGTGACGCTGAGGACTCTCTCTCTCCGCTCTCAGAGAGTTATATCATGGTTGAGAGCTTGGCATAAATGTAGAAGTCGCGTGGAGAGAACTGCCCTCTTTTGAGGACTCTTTTTATGCTGTCTTTCGCTTGCTATCTCTTTCTAGCGCATGTCTCTGAATATATTTCGAGTCCTCTTCGGAGCTGATGAGGCTTCTCACTATAGTTAGGCCATGGAGAGCGCGCTCTATAGCCGCTCACTCTCTCAGTATCCATGGCAAACGTATACAGCGGCGGCCAACGACTGTGTGTGTATGTACATATGGATTAGGCTGCATTGCTACATCCTAAGCGAAAAATCGTATGGCGTTTGGCGTCTTAGTACTTTTAGTGTCTTTGGTATTTGTATCTGAGTAATCACAGCATCTTCTCCTCCACCCTACCAAGCACCGCCTTCACAGCCTGTGTTAGGGGAAAAACAGGCTTTCCTGAACTCTCCTCCATTGACTGCTGGCTGCAGGAGTTCCTGAGATCATCGGTGTTCAGGGAGAACACCATAACGCCGCCCAGCTTCAGGGACTTGACATACTTCGCCTTGCATTCCATGCTCGTACGATTCTCATACGAAATCCACTCCTGCAGGGCACTCAGGTAGGGCGAACAGGTCTCCTGGTCATACATATAGTTGGGCCTGATAAACCGGGCGGCACACTCGCAGGTCTCCGAGAGCGTGGTGAAGCCTAGCTGCCCGCACTGGCCATAGCCCGAGGCGGGTGCTCCCTGCCGATGGTTAAGCGGGTTAACCAGCCTGTAAATTCCACAAAATTCCAAGATTAGTTCCTAATCTTAACCTGAACTCCCCCAGAGCTGTACTCACGTGAAAGAGTGCCCGTAGGTGGGCAGACCCACCACCAGACGATGCGGCTCCAGGCCACTCTTCAGCCACCACTGCACCGTGTAGTTGATATTAAAGGTGGCCATCAGGGAGCGATCACTGGCGTGCGCATAGAGCGGAGCATTCAGGCCCGTAAATGGTGTGTCCTTCCGATAGAAATGGAAATCATAGGCCATCAGATTCACATAGTCCGCGTAGAGGTTCAGCTCCCGCATATCGTAGGCATACAGGGCAATGCCCTCGGGAGCGGCCACCGCCAGCGAGAGTAAGTACCGCTCCCGCTTCTCGCGTCGCCATTCCGTGCGAATCTCGTAGAGGAGTTGCGACAAATGCATTCGCTCGCGATCGTAGGCGCTGGGGAATTCCCAGTCCAGATCGATGCCATCCAAGCTGGGATACGTGTGCAGTATGTCGCGCAGGGAGCGCAGGAATACCTTGCGCATGGCATGATTCGCCACCATTAGGGCAAACTGTCGCCCGCTGTCCGCTCCACCGATCCACAGCAACAGATGCACTTGCGGATGAGCCACCCTGAACTGGAGACTGTCATTGCGGAGCACCTGGACCAAAGTGGCGGGCAGGACAATCGTGGCGTTGTCCAGGCTGGCGGGGCCGATGTTAATGTGGGTGCACAGATCCCCGGGCACATCCAGCAGGCTCAGATTTTGTGTCCCATCGCTGGAGTAGTAGCACACCAGGCGTTGCTCCTCCGCGGGTGGTAACGGGTCTTCTCTGAGGAGGACGACAACGTACTGAGATCCGAAAACCAAGCAGAAGCCCACCAAAAGCGTTAGGAATAGAATTAAAGAGATCAGCAGCCGCAGGGGGAAGCGCCTTCCGCTCCCCTGCCCACTGGCCTCGCGCTCCTTCAGTAGTTGCTCGTAGCTGCCCATCGTTGTTTCTATTGTTCCAATTCGACGTTTCTATTATCCATTATTCTTCTTATCACAAAAAAAACAAAAACAAAAACAATGGAAACTGTAAACAGTCAACAAGGGTGTTATCGATTCTCTAAGGAGCTATCGATATCGCTCCAAGGGCAATCGATGTATCGGATAATGGTAAATATATTACATTAATTTATGTTTTTCTTGCTAAATATAAGATAAACAGCTAAATAACATAAAATTGAATATATAAAATGAATATAAAAAAAAAATACATTAAATGAATTAAAAAAAATACAGTAAATGCAACTGAAGCTGCACTTTAAGGGCAATCGATATATCGGACAATGGTAAATATATGTAAAAATTAACATTAACATTTTTGGTACAACAAATAAAAATAAACAAATAAATAATATAGCATTTATTAAATTAAACAAAGTAAAGATTTACCAAAAAAAAAACACTAAGCTTCAGCCTTACTTTAAGGGCAAATGATATATCGGACAATGAAATATATATATATAAATATTTAAATTGTTGTTACAAACAAATAAAGATACATAAAAAAAAGAAATACAATTTATTAAATTAAAACATAACAAAAACTACAAGAAATATAGACAAACCGAAGCTGCGCTTAGCGTCCAGACGATATATCGTATAATTAAAAACTAAATAAGTAATTTTGGTTTTTGTTAAAAAATTCGGATAAACAACTAAATATCATAAAATTAAAAAAAAAAAATAAGTACATATAAAATATGATAAATATCGAAGAGCAAAAGCTTTAATACCTATGCAGTCACACCAAAAATTAAGATTTTTTGAAAACCCATTAAACCAGCCTATGGAAAAAATATCATTCTTATTTGGTTTTCGTGTTGAGCATCATGTTTGCATTTTACGTTCTTGTTGTTGTTCTGTTCAATATATATATTATTTTTTATAAATTCTTATATGTGGACGACGTTATTCTGGGGACGTGGTGAGAACACTGGTATCCTGCTGCAGCGGCCACCACCGCCGCCGCCGCCGCCTTCGTCTGATAACGATAACGTAAGTCGCTATAGAGAGAGCCATATCGATATCTTGCTAGATTCGCTATTGTTTTTCTTTTGTTTTTGTGCAAACCGAAGATAAAATAATAATGTGGCTTTGTGCAGGAAATCGGCGGTGAAAAGGCCACTCTCTGCAGCAGAAGGAAAAACCGCGCTGCGGCCAAGCCAAAAGAAAATCTTCCACAAAAGGAAAGCCCATCCGCCAGCCAAGGCCAAAGAATCGAAACAAGAACAACGACCAAACAAATGCAGTGAAATCGAACGAGGGGAAAACAACAACAAAAACAAAAGCAAAAACAAAAGCAAAAGCAAAAACAAAAACAAAAACAACGAAAGAAAAACCAAACACAAACAAACAGCGGAAACGCCAGCAAAGAAAGTGAGAGTGCGAGGAGGAGGACGACGACATGGAGAACTACGACCTGGACGTGGACCTGAACTTTGTGCAGCTTAGCCGCCAGCAGCTGCTGCAGCGCTATGCGGGCGCAGTGCGTCAGCTCCGGCGCCTGGCGGAAACGCGCTGCGAGGTGCGCTCGGTGAGCTTCGACAACTACGTGCTGTTCCAGTATTTCCGTCACCGCAACTGGCAGGCGGGCATCACGCCCCTCATGCCGCCCGCTCCCCTCATGGCCTACCTCAAGCTGGAGGTGCTGCACCATCTGCTGGATCGGCGGCGTCAGATCCTCTGCTGGCTCTTCTATCTCACCCTGGTCTCCCTGTGCGTGGCCGCCTATCGGTATGAGACAACCAGCCCGGGTGGCCATCAGGAGCGCGTTGTCCAGTCCATGGTGTATCCGGGCATGCGCATGTGGCGACGCATGACCATGCCGCTGATCCAGCGCTTCCCCCAGCTCACCGAGCTATACGACGAGTCCTGCCTGATGGGCAATCCCTTCTTCCAGGTGGAGGATCTTAGCTGCGGCCCCTGTGCCGGCGTCGAGAGCGTGTGGCTGGAGGGCGAGGAGCGCCAGCTGCCGCCGCCGGCTGGCGGTCGTGCCGCCGCCCCCTTTGCCTTCCGCAGCCAGCAGGAGGCCATCGATCTGGGTGATTTTTACAACATTTATGCCAGCAATCATCAGATCTTCCAGCGCGACGCCTATCGGGTGCACTCCACCAACCAGGGCGTGCACAATCTGGAGGATCTGTTTGGCCAGTTCAACAGCAGTGCGCTGTCGTCGTCGTCGTCGCTGCCCACACCCACACCCACTTGGACACAGCAGGCGCACAATCTGTGGCGCTGCAATCGCATGCTGCCCGCCCGCCTGCTGCGACCGATCTTTGCACGGCCCACGCGTCTGCCCAGCATGGGCGTGGCCCTGGAACGGTATATGGCCATAGATACGGCCCAGGCGCCGGCCTACACGCTGCCCGAGACGGAGTGCCCCAATGTGTATGTGCATCAGGCGGTGGGCACACGCTTTATCATTCTGCGGCCAACCAGCGAGTGCCGGCACCGCTGTCGCACCCTGTCCCTGCGCCTCGCTCAGTCCTATGTGCGTGAGTATCGTTGCCATTGGGATTTCCCATGTGCTCCATGTGCTTCTTCTGACCAAGTTTCCCCTCTCTTCCCTTGCAGTCAGTTACAATTGGTTGTACTGGAAACCGATCTCTGCGCCGGATCCCATATCCGAAACGCTGTCCATCAGCCTAATTGGCTCCTATTGCTAAAGGAGAGAGAGAGAGGGAGCAACCACACCACACTCTTCCCCAGCTCGTAGCTCTAAGCGCCATATTCACACACACACACACACGACTTTTACCAAGCCAAAATTAATTTACGAATTTTTGCCGCTCCCTTTGGGTGATAACCAAGCAAAAGATGAGAAGAAACCTTAAAAAACTGAACCCAAAGAAGGGAAGGTTCGGTCAGCTGGAAGCTGCTACCTTCGCTTTTTATATATTCGAACCTTAAGGCCTCATATATGTATGTGTCGCCCTGTGTAATCCTCAGACCTAGTCCGTAAGCATTTAGCATTAGTTTAACAGTTAACAGTCGCGACGCGCCACGCCACGCCACGCCACCCACGGATCATCAGCAATTCTTGCTCCACGTACTCCTCCTTGTGTTCGTCGTTATAAACATTTTTGCATTTATTATATACTTATTCGGCCCGAAATTATGTTCACAAACAAACAAAAAAAAAAAACCAAGAAACCAACCAAGAACTATGTAGATTAAGTCAACGGAAGCGATTTTGTAAATATCCATTGCCAGACTTGAAGTTGACTTTGTGTTTTTGCAACAACTCACGAAATAAAATATATATATCTAATATATATGCTATATTTTATGGTTATTTGTGAAATGTGGAGGGGGTTAAGCGAAAGTTTTACCCATTTTAAAGAGTTATTATGGTATTTATAAGTTAAACCAAGTAAGTAAACCCAAGCTAACTTTGGGCAGAGCCGAAGTTTCTATACCCTTGCAGATAATTTATTACTTATTAAACAAGATTTAGATACTAAGAGCATAAATTAAACGAAACACCCTGTTTCGCGTATATGTTTACATGGTAGCTATCAGATATAGTTGGCCAATTATGATGCACATTTTAACAAAGTGCTCTTATTGTTTAAAAAGAGCATGTATAATGTAAAGTGTATGTAAAATTTAAAATTCATATGTAAAATATGAATTTAGAGCGATCTTTACTATGCCAGCTATATGATATATTGGTCCGATTTCAATTAAATTTCTAGGGTGTATCTATAATTATATTATAGTCACAATTAAAGTTTCATTTAAATATCTTGAAAAATAGCGAAAATATGCAAGTTTTTCCCGATCGTTTGTATGGCAGCTATAGGATATAGTAGTCCGATTTCGGCCCTTCCGACATATATACTGCTTACAATGGATATAAGACTATCCTGAAAGTTTCAGCCCGATAGCTCACAAACTGAGAGACTAGTTTGCATATAAACCGACAGACGGACATGGCTAGATCGACTCGGCTGGTGATGCTGATCAAGAATATATACACTTAATGGGGTTGGGGGTATAAAAACAATAAGCTGCCTTAATGTTTGGTTTATATTGGGTCATATTTAGTGAGTTTATTTATGCTCATGGTGTTGGGATTTATTTTAAAGATATTTATATTGTAGCTTCTAGCCTTTGATGTTCTTTTAAGAGATTTACATTGTAGTTTGTAGCTTGGGATCTCCTTTAACTAACTGTACATTAAAGATTTATACATTGTAGTTTGTAGCTTTAGGATCTCCTTAACAGAGATTTACATTGTAATTTTTAGCTTATTATTTCCTTTAAAGATTTAAACACTCTATTTTTAAGCTTCTAATCTCCTTTCAAGAGATTTACAGCATGGTTTATAGCTTTAGATTCTCCTTTCAAGAGATTTACATATACTTTAAAGATAACCAAAAAAGATTTCCATTACAGCTTGTACATTATCTACTCCTTAGTGCCCTTCCTGAGGGCATCAAAGTACGAGCCGGTCATCAGGTCCTCCTCCTCGATGCCAAACTCCTGTGACAGTTCCTCCGCTATGTCCTGGCCCTCTTTCAATGTTTGCTCTGGCTTCAGGCACACCTCGAACTCCATGAAATGACCCAGATCCTGCACCTCATCCAGATGGATGCGTGTTTGGCCGTACATGTACAGATGCCGCTTCTTGGCCAGCACTCCCAAGGCTCCGTTCGACTGCCGCAGGATCTTCTCGAGAACAGCGGGTTCGTCTACCTCGATCTTATTGAATTTGGAAAGCTTGGGACCGGCCACATCTGGACGATCATAGTACACCAATTGGGAACGGGCGGGCGCCTGGAGATAGCGCAACTTGAGCCGTCCACCCAGCGGCGACTCGAAGAACACGTCGCGCTGCTCAATTATTTCCGCATCCTGGCCGCCGGTCAGGCGGCGGGCGATTTTCAGGCGCCGGGAGAAGCCATCGGGTCCGCCCCGGATCCGTGCCTTCACCTCCACATTCCTCTGGTCCGCCGGAGTCGCCGAATCGCACATGTCGCCAGAAATTGCAATTGTTTTTGCGCCTTCGAAGCGGCGATAGTCGATAGGTTTCGAGAGCAGCCCTGGGAGCCAAAGTTGCCGGCGAAAGAACATATCGCACTGAGGAGTGAGAACGTTCTCACTGAAAAACGTTACAAAATCAATCGGTTATCGATAGAAAATAAAAATATAAATAATTATAGTTCTTGTAAATTAAAATGTGTACATGTTATAATAATATGTTCTATAACTTACACTTCTATATTCTCCCTTAAGATTTCTAGGTGTAACCGATTTTTCGTAGGAATTAATTACCACTTTACATCATATTCCGTTTTTAAAAGAAAGTACGTAAAGTGAGAACGCCTTATATGTGTAGCTTTTTGGCGCCTAATTTGAATATGTTTATTTTGATTGTGAAGTTAATTAATTATTAACGATTTGTATACAAAACATATATTTACTTCAATTATTTTACAATGGCTTGTATACTTAGTGGTGTCTATAGTTTTTCAATAAATTAATGTGATATCCTTAAGGGACTAAATGTTCGGTCTTTTGATTTACGATAACTACCTTTTTTTACATTTATTTTTAATTTTAAAATACTAGCTTTTCTATTTGAATTGTACACCAAACAAACGGTCCTGTTTAAAAATGCTATTGTATTAGATATGGCACTAAGATAAGAAGATAAAATTCACTTTTCTATGAACACAATTTAATAAAGAAAACATCTTGAGCATTATATAATATATGACTTTTAAGGGGTAATAAGGGAATCTTTTTTTATATATTCTTTAATTAAACATTTTTATTATATTGGAGTTCCCCCAAATGCCTATTATCTCGGAATTGTCCGAGTCTGACCAGGGACCAGAGCTGACCTACTACTCTACTCCTTCGCCCTTCCATATCTGACCAGGGTTCAGGGTTCAACTGCACCTTGGAACTTCGAGGTCGCTGTATGTACCTGGTTGTACCTTCTTGTACATGTCCTTAAAGCACAGTAAACCTACAAACAGGTACTATAATCATTATTAAAGTTTTATAAAGAAATCAGAAAATAATCATAATATCATAAGATTTATGTATTTTTTGATCATTTAAAACAACTTATGAAATAAGGAATATTTTCTTCATTTTATTGTCCATAGTATCCATATTCCCTATCATTCAGGAAAATACAAAAAATTATATCGACAAAACTTGACCAACAAAGTTACTACGAAAATATACTGTAAAATAGAAATTAAAAAGTTAAAAACCTTAAATTCAGCAATCTATCAAATTAAAAATCCCTTCTTAAATTATTTTCCCCCCTTCCATCTGTCCTTTTTATGTGGCAACACTGGCTGCAGACACACAACTTGAATAGTCTCTTGGCGAGGCCCCGTTTCGTGAACATACAGCAATAAAGAGATGGCGAGGAGGTGGAGGAAAACGAGACGGGAGGCGGAGGAACGCTGTAGCGCACTCACTCACACTTAATGTATGGCATGTACGTATGTATGCATATTTATGTCTGTATATATCGGTTTCAATATGTGTGTGTGTGTGTATGCGAAGTGATGGTAAAAGGAAGAAGACGATGAAGAAAAGGGGGCGTGGGTGGGGCAATGGGGGTTGTTCGGTTATTGTTGCTCACTTCCACGGGGTTGACTTTGCTGGGAGAAGAAAATGGGAAACACGAAGAGGAATAAAAAGGAGAAGGGAAGGCAGAATACCGCAAAACGAACGAGAAGAGAGCTTGAAAAGATGCCGAGAAGGAAGAGAGAGCGCACTGATATTCAATCTTTTCTCTGTTTGCATATTTCTTTCTGTGTTTCGTTTTCACACCTAATTCTTAGTACTTTGTTCATCGTCTTTTTAATTTCTATACTTTGTTCTCTTGACTTTGCGTCATTCTTTCTTAGTTGCCTTTTACACATCTATTTTATCACATTTCTTTTTCGTCGACTTCTTCAATTTGCCTTTCTTTCATTTATTTATTACTTGTCGTGGTTTTTTTTTTGTCAATACTCCTATTCTCCTTCTTCTTGTCTGCCGCCTCTTTTGGCTTCATTCCTTCCCCCTTCCCCCGCTCATTTTTTTTCGTTGCTGTTATTTGTGTTTGCCTTTAATTTCTCTTCCCCTGCTTCTTCATCTTCTCTTTTTGGGCTTGATGTTGTTGTTTTAATTTGCCAGCCATTTTTGTTTGTTTATGCTTCCTCTTCTCGCACTTGATTGATTTTGCCGATTCTTCTTCTTCTCCCCCATTATAACATAATTTATGGGGTTTGTTTATTTGTAATTTTCCTTTTTTTGGGGTGTCTTCTGTTTATTCTCTCTTCTTTTTTATTTTTTCTTTTTTTTTTTTTGCCAAGTAGATCAGATCAGAATTGTGGTCAAAGGGACAGAGGGACAAGCGAGGCTGTCTTTTTGCAGCCACCCTTGATGCTGCTTCCCTCTCTCTCTCTCTCTCTTATTCTCTCTCACTCTTTAGCTTGGTGAAACTCGGCAGCTGTTCTCTTCTTCTTTAGCCTCTTCTTCTTCGTCTTCGGCTTTATCATCATCTTCTTCTTCTTCAAAATCATCATTGCTTGGAAACATAAAATGCGAAATGTATATCTTATAAGAATTATTATCTATACACAGCTATAATAGCTTCATATACATACACACACACATACATATGCAGCAGCACAGCAACAGGCACCAAAATAGATCGCGAAATTCATACAATATGTAATGTTAACTTAAAAATAATATCAAATTTTGTACCAAAGTGGGTAAAAAAATAAGACAACAAAATAAAAATAATTCAAATACAAATTGAGAAAATGTATATCTTAAAACACTAAATTATTTCTTAATTAAATATTATAATAATATACAATTTAAAAAAAAGTTAATAATAAATAATGAAATTGTTATGCACTCCAACTTATTTGTGTATGTATATGTATAAACCTAAATGCTTGACCTGTATTGTCTTGACTGTATGTATGAATGTATGTATGAATGTATGTATGTATGTATGTATGTATGTATCAAAACTTCGGCTAAGTGAATGGGAAAGCAACAAAATCATAGCCAAAACAAGAAGCGAACAAAAGGGAGAGGAAGTAGTAGGAGTAGGAGGAGGCGAAAGAGTGGGAGGAAGAGAGCGAAGTGAGCTGCTGTTGCTGCTGCTGCTGCACAAGAGGTGGAAAGCCAGTGGGGAGGGGAGTGCAAAATGGCGGAGTGGAGACGAAAATTTAATGCAGTTTTCTCAATTTTCTATGTGGAATTCTGCGTTGCTATCGCTGTCGACGCTTACGTCGACGTCGACTGCGACAGAGGCAGAAGCAGAGGCCGAAGCAGAGGCAACAATAAAATGACGGCGACGACCTTCGTTGCTGCAATTGTTGTTGTTGGTTGTTCGTTGTTCGTTGTTGTTGTTGTTGCTGGTGTGGCCCTCAGTTTTTGGTGGCCGATGGCACAAAATTGTATATTGGCCATGTACTAACACACACACACACACACACACACGCACACATTCATACACTCAAGCATGCTAACACTCAATAAATATAAATACACCGAAAAAATGGCAAAATAAATAAGAGAAATGTTTACAAATTAAAATAAAACAAACCATTTTCTTGTCAATCCTCAGTTTTTTCAACCCAAAAAATTTGTATTTTAAATTACAAAATTTTAATTGGATACACTGAAAAAAAAATCAATTAGAAAATATATGTACATATATAAACTTGCATTTTGTTAGGGAAATATAATTTTTGAAAACTTGGCGAAATTACTAAAAATGTTATTGAGAACTTTTCACACACTAATACTGTTATTTATTTATTTTTTTTTGTGAAAGCGTTGCAATTCTCAATTGGTTTTTTCGTACAATTTGTAGGAAATTAAAAGCTTTACAAAAATAGTTTTAAATCTACAAACAACTTAAAGCAATTTAATGTTTAACCAATTTAAAATGTACCTAAATACATATGTACGTACATATGTATGTAACTAAAAAATGAAAAATTTGCTTCCTTGCCTCTGGGATTTGGAAAAACGAAACTTTTTTTCAAATTCTTCTGAAAACTTTTGATTTATTTTCCAATTTAAAAATGTTTCTTCTTCTTGGGAGCTTAAAATGCATAAATAAGTATCAGCATGTTTTCAGCGGGTTTTTCGTATACATATACATACATACATATGTACATACATATATAAAGTAAAGATACTTTTGTGTATGTATCTGGCTTATGCGATTGTAACTGTTTACCACCTATCTGCCGCCTCTCTCTCTCTGTCTCTTACCTCTCTCTTCCACTTGCTTCGTTCTCGATATGGCCATCTCTTTTTCGTGAACATAACCAGCTGCGACTTTAACTTTACAGTTGTTGTTGTTCGCTCGGTGGCTCTCGCTCACTCTTTGTGTGTGTGTGTGTGTGTGTGTGCTTATTTCACGTTGTTTTTTGTTGCACCAAGAGAAAGAGAGAGAGAGAGAGCGAGCAAGCAAGCGAGAGATACTTTGACCTTTTTTTTCCCATCAAGAAGTCTCTGAGCTGGAGATCATTGCAGATTAAATACACACATAAATACGAAATATATATGTACATACATATGTACATACATACGTACATACATATGTATGTACATCTATACATACATACATACATATATATTTAAACACAATCGCCCAGACACACACACACTGGTATCCAACGGATACACAGATTTGTATCTCGGCTTTCTGTCGTTCTTATTACGCTTTTTTTTAATATGTATTCAGTTTCTGTTATTCGTTTTTTTTTTCTTTTCTTTTCTTATTTATTTCCTTTTTGTCGCAGCTTTTATGACTTTATTTTTTGTCGTTCGTTTCTTCACTCCGGTTTCTTTTTAATTTTTTCCAATTTTTGGGTGTATCTATAAGATACATATACATATGTATGTATATTGTTTTCGCTTTGTTCCTAGGCAGCCAACATTATTTTTTTCTTACTGTTTTTTTTTTAGTGAATGGAATCGATTGAGGCGAAAGAGGCAGGAAGACACACACACAAAAACACAAAAACACACAACAAGTGGAAGCCAAAAATCTGCATGGAACTGTGTGTGTGTGTGTGTATGTATCTTGCGTACATCCCTCCCATCGAAACCGAATCCCCACAATCCCCTTGTACCCCTGTGCCCCCCCTGGTCACCAATCCTTTTTGGCCCATTACAAGCACCCCGCCCCTGCAGCCGCCTTTTAAACTCAACCCCCTCGTTGGTTCAATGGACTCTGGCAGTGCCTTTTTGGCCATACCCTCTCCTTTTGGGTTGAGATCCTTCTTTAAAATAAGTTAATTTCTTTTTAATTTTTCTTTCTAGTAAATATATAAGCGAAATAATTAATTAAGTATAGGCAAAAAAAATAAACAATAAAAAAATAATCACTTTAAAAATAGAAAAAAAACACCAACACAACAAAGCAAAAACGCTATAATTCCCAATATGTTCTGGCAGTACAAAGTACTACTACTATTTCCAAGTTTAAGCTTTCTATAAATAAAATTAAAAGGGTATAAAAGCTTTGATATTTTTAAAACACATATATTTAAATACATATTTAAAGTATTTCCCATAAAATATAGAGCATTTTAGAGCCGGCTTTTCGCTGTTACTCATTTCTTTTGCTTGTTTCTTAAGTTTTTCTTTTGGCAATGCACCAAATTGGAAGGATACAATGAAGGTAAAGAATTTTGCATACTCTATAGGGCAAACCAGGGACGGACGCAGAAAAAAATTTCGGGGGGGGGTCCGATCGAAAAATTTGGAATAATAAAACAGTTC
>JAEIIU010045046.1:0-14179 GCA_018874675.1 Drosophila baimaii | reverse complement strand
TAAGGCCACTTTTCGCGACATTTTTGGCTATGCTTAATTTTGTGAATCAGAGGGCCTTAATTTATTCTTTACATCATGTAAGTATTTAAGCATTTGGTAATTTCTTATATTTTTGTAAATAAAAAAAGCATCAAACCAATGATACTTTCACATAACAAATAATAAATTTAACTGAATAATTGTCACAGAATTTCGACTTGAGAATTTTAAGGCCACTTTTCGCGACATTTTTGGCTATGCTTAATTTTGTGAATCAGAGGGCCTTAATTTATTCTTTGCACCATTTTAGTATTTAAAGAAATCAAAATAAATATAAACCTATTCATAAGGACAAAGATTCCTTAGCGTCTACAGGAGTTCTTTGCTTAAAACTGTATATTTTCCAAAGATAATAAAAATATGCTAATAATCTCAATTAAAAAACTAGCTCTTTGGAATTAAACCATATCAGCTATGGTCGCAAAATACCATTGTGATATGAATTCTGGAATTTTTGCCACTTATCGAATTCTATTTTTATATTTGGTATTTTTATTATTTTTAAAGGAAATATCTGCAGTTTGGCGTGAAAGCAAAAAAAAAAAACCGAATTATAAAATACGACACTCTTTATGCCCCCAATTGTGGCGTATAAACTCTATTAAGCAATTTATGCTCTAAACTGTCTGGAATTGCTTAACTTCTTTATGGCTTTCGCATTCGGGTTCTGACTGTGGCCCGCATGCTTATTTATAATAAACTTATCTAATAGTCATGTGCACTATATAGTATGCCTGCTGTTGTTATTATTTTTGTTTGTTGTTTTTTTTTTTTCTGGGCTTGTCATGCAACAGCGTTATGGGATAGAGACTGGATTCTGAATTCTGGATACTGGCTACTGGATACTGGATACTGGGGTTACCCCTTACACATATAATCCCCTTTCTAAATTAAGGCAGTTGCCTCTTCAAAAACAATGTCAGGCCATCCAATGCAGGGTACAGTGATCTCTGCGAGACAGAAATTTATAGTTTATATATTTATTATTATTTATTTATTAAGTTAGTCTTTCTGAAATTTCTAGTTTATTATAATTGTTGGTATTAAGTTACTCTCAACCTTAAACAGCTCAAAGAAAAGTATATTTTTTATATACAATTAAATTAAAATATTTGTTTTTCGGTATCTCCACCTACCAGAACTAGACTTCTCCTTTTGTTTTACGGTCTTCTTTAAAATATAAACATACTATTTATATAATAAATAGAAAATATGTTTTTCGGGATCTCCAGCTACCAGATCTAGACTTCTTCTTTTGTTTTACGGTCTTCTTTAAAATATAAACATACTAAGCTGCATTAGAACAAGGTTTGGTAATTTGAGAAATGTTAATTTTCCGATCTTCCGATTTTTGTGCATTTAAAAAATACCTAAAATTAATAAAATACCTTAAAAAATAATTACAAACTACTGTATATAGATTAAGCTGGAGAAGCTTAAAGCTGAGTACAGCAAAATACTTTTTAAATAGTTAAACAGGTTTAAGAATGTCCGAGAAATAAATTAAAAAATATGCAATTATCGAGGAAGCACTGTACTCAAGTTGCGTGTTGTGCGGTGGGTGTGCGTGTATGCCTTCTATATGAATGGTGTGTGTGTGTGTGTGTTTTGGAGGACGGAGAGCAATTGCTCTGTTGCTAGGAAGCTGCGCTGCGATTTAGTGGCAACAAACACAAAACAACAAAAACAACACCCAAAAAACAAAAGCAAAAAATAAAACAACTCAAACCAAATGCATGGGGGCTGGGGCTAAATAATATTATAGACAAAAAAAAGGGGCAAACTCTGCTGACGGTTGAACAATTGGCGTTGATTCAATTTGCAAAAACCATTCGGTACTCGGCACTGCCGATGCAATTATGCCCATCAAATCTATCCCAATCCCGCGAATCAAGCAATTTACCCATTATCATCATTATCATTAGTTATCATAGTTATCATCATCATTGTCCAGTGTTTTATATCAATTTTGATGCCCTTGTAGGTTTTTTGGCAAGTGGGTTTTATATTTATTAGGGAATATCTCTGGAAACATACTTTAAGTACCCATATTTGGATGAAAAGAAAAAATCCGTATGGCGTTATGCATCTTATTGTTAGCCAGGATAGTCGTCCATATGAGTTTGTTTGTTGAATAATTTAAATATAAAATAAAACTCAGACATAAATTTGAGCTAAATCTATAAAAAAATATATCAAGTATAAGAACTATAAAGTGAAATCATAAAAATCTTTGTAAATATGGAAAAGGTTATTTATTAATAATTAAATGTAGTTCAATTATATTTTTATTACAAGCTTTTTTGGCGCTTAAAATGTTGCTACTTTTCTTCTATTTTCATTAACATCTTGATTTAAAAAAAGAGATTTAACACAGTTTGTAACATTTTCTGAGTCATTTTTGGCATAGAACCTGCCGCAAACGTAGACTACTGGAACTTATGGCCTAAACCTTATCGGCTCTCATTATCGACCTTCGATGGCGTCGCGGCTTTTTCAACTCAAACCCGATCAAATACTAAAATAAAAACTAAACCCGTGAGCGGCCAGGTATGCTGCGTGCGATCACTGACGTCATCCGGCCAAGGAACGTGCGCTGCTAATCTAAGTGTGCCTGCAAAGTATACATACATATATACCTATATATATACTAAGTTTAAGTATAGTAGAAAAACCAACTTGGACTCGTCTGAGAGGCGTTGACAAAACTTCAATACTTTTTGGACACATGATTTATGACTCCAGCTGTCGGGGTTTCGGGCTTACAGGTGCGAATTTCGGGGGGAGGTGAGGTGTTTAGTGGTTCAGATTCAAGGATAACTCTCATTTATCTTAACTTTTATCTAACCCTAAAAAGAAGATCTGAAAAGAAAATATTTCAAGTTACTCTTATGTTTTCTTTTCTTATTAACACAAAATTTATTTTTAGAAATAATTACATTAGTGTTCAGCTTATAGAAATTCTGATTTCATAAGTAAATCATACATAAATAAATAAAATCATAAATTAATTTAAAACTGACATCTAAAGCACTCTTCGGCATAAGGCCTTTTTATCATTAAATCACGTGATATCCCATCTGCTTGTTACTATATTTCTGTTGTGATAAGCCATCATATTGTGAGTAATTAACGCTTATCAATGTGACTCACTAAGGTCATACATCCATTTCTGGTTCAGACACGGATTACGGCTAAGCAAAGTTGCAAATATGCTTTACTTTATGATAAAACCCATTTTATTTGCTTTACATAAATACGAAGACAAGCTGAGATAAAGCAGCAGATAAATAATGGAAGAAAATTAGGGAAATTCTGGGAATAATTTGGCACATAATCTAGATTTAATATTATTTCAATATAAATATACATTAAGAAGTAAGCAGGAAGACAGAAATATAATACCTAATTATCTAACCCTCCTTATTTTAATTTCCTTTTCCTAAAGATGTTCAATAATCTGAATGCATATGACCGATGCAAAACTTAGAAGATATGGTCTTACTTCATCGGAATATTACAATAAATGAACAAATAAAAATATGAATTTCCTGGAGAAACAAGAATATTTTTGTTACATCATAGGAATATTACAATTAAATAAAAAATAACTAAAAAAAGATTTTATTTGTATGTTAAAAAATACAGAGACTTATATTTAATGGTGACTAAGAAAAATACGAACAAGCTTTTGTAATCCTTTTATTACATAATAACTAATAACTAATAAAACCTAGTTTAATAAAAATAATAATAATAACAATTGAATTAATAATAATAATAATAATTATTATAGAAATAATAATAATAATAGATAGAATATATCAGGGTATCCAAGCGGTACCATGACCGTTATTTTTAACCGGTATAACCGAATCAAAACCGAAATCGTAACCGAAACCGTAACCGAAATACTTATATCGGTTGAGACCGTAACCGTAACCGAAACCGATATTTGTTTCGGTCCCTGGAATATATTTAAGAAAATCAAAAGTTTTTTTTTCCGGACGGATCGGACTTCAAAATTTGCGCGCTTATAGGTTATGTTATCGTGTCTCTGTATTTCGACTTGGGAATTTTATATGCCAATTTGTTTGCGATAGGCCAGACAATAATGCATGTATGTATATCTAACCTATGTAATTTTCATTTTACATTTTGCATTATTTAATTGTATACCTACTGCATTCCCTTATCCCTCCTTATCACTACGTAGCATTTTTGGTGCCAAATTCTCCCGAATCCGCCCCTGAAACTTCATGCTGTGCGTGAATGAGATTAGTTAAAAACGCACGAATTCGTCGAGTCCGACGTCCGAGTGTCTTAATCTTGATTTGTTTGTATTTTGATTACTGAAATTAGCGGCTAGCTCTAATTGATGCATTAGCTCTGATTGTGACTCGTTCCCCGGCTAACATACTTGTGACTGTCGTCGCCGTCTAAGATTTCTATTACCAATTCCTGCCTGTCCTGCCCCCCTAACCCCCCACCCTCCCATTAATAACGAACTAGAGAGCCACGAGTTTCAAAAGATTTTTTTGTAATTATCGAAACTTTCTTGATTGAACTTTGGTCAATGCCAATAACTGCATAACAAGTCAATTAACTAAAGGTTAAAGGGATTACACTGCAAAATAATAGATACAAGCTTTTGATTCTTTCTTTAATTAAAAAGAAAAGACAACAATATACATACATACACATATTTATTAACAAAACTAGACCGAAGTTTCATATATACAAATTAAGTTTTTATCCTTTTGAAAGGCTCAAATATTTGCATTTATATATAGAAATAATTGATAAAATATTTTCTCTAAATGAAATACATATAGAATTAATAAAAAACGAATTTAATATTAATTCTAGAATCATAGTAAATAAGACTGAATATTTAGTAATTAAAAAAGTATATTTTATAGATTTACTTCAAATATGTGACTTTTTTGTGAACAAAGATGAACTTAATACCATTTAAAGAAATGATTATAATGATCTTAAATAAAAGGTAATTATTTCTTCTCTCAGTGGAGCGACAGAGGTCCATGATTTCCTTTATAAGTGAGTTTTCTGGCCAGGACATGAGTATTCAAAAATTTATATCCACCATGGTGCAGTGGTTCCGGTTCCTGAAGCGCGATCAACCGCTGTCTGTGTATTTTTTTGCAGTGCCCTATCTTAGCCTCAACTTGATGGGCTATTGGCCAGGAAAGCGCGGCGAGAGCCTGCCATTGCGGGCCATTGTTCACTTTGTTATCCTGGCCATTGGAGTGCTCACTGAACTGCATGCCGGCCTGCGATTCCTGGATCAGCAGCAGATCACCCTGGCCCTGGAGACCCTCTGTCCGGCGGGCACGTCGGCGGTAACCCTACTCAAGATGTTCCTTATGCTGCGCTATCGGCAGGACCTTTGCAACATGTGGACCCTGCTGAGAAGGCTGCTCTTCGAGACGCCGTTGGAGAGGCCCGATCAGCGCCAGATCCGCTTGAGGCACTCGGTGATGGCGGCACGCATTAACTTCTGGCCCCTGTCCACCGGATTCTTCACCTGCACCACCTACAACCTGAAGCCCATCATAATTGCCTTTGTCCTGTATCTGCAGCAACGCGGCGATCAGATCCTGTGGCTGACACCATTCAATATGACGTGAGAGGGCTTGAATAATAATATAGTAATCGGGATTATTTTCTAAATATATATCAATAATAAATAAATAAATATATATAATTAACACATTTCCGCAGTATGCCCCCGGTTCTCCTGAGGTCTCCCCTATTTCCGCTGACCTACATTTTTATTGCCTATACTGGATATGTGACCATCTTTATGTTTGGGGGCTGTGATGGCTTCTACTTTGAGTTCTGTGCCCACTTATCAGCTCTTTTTGAGGGTCTCCAGGCAGAGATGCGGGCCATTTTCAAGCCCTACAAAGGTGGAGATTTTTAAATTAATGCAAACCTTCTTTATTCCTTTAATTATTTATTTATATTTTTATATTATATTTATATTTCTCAGATCACTTGCAGCTATCGCCGTGGCAGCTTCACAATTTGGAGCAGCAAGTGCGTGCGGTGATCATCAGACATAATGTCATTATAGATCTGACCAAGATCTTTCGGGAGCGCTATGCCATCATTACTCTGGCACATTTTGTGTCCGCCGGTATGGTTATTGGCTTTAGCATGGTCAACCTACTGACCGCCGGTTCCAATGGCTTGGGTGCCCTGCTCTATGTGGGCTATACGATTGCGGCCTTGAGCCAACTTCTGGTCTATTGCTATGGTGGAACTTTGGTGGCCGAGAGCGTAAGTTGTGATTTTATTTTTTTGAGTAATGGATAAGGGATTTTCTTTAGGTACACTATATATATTTATAGTACATTTTATAATAAAGGCAAATATATATCTATTACATATTTAAAGTTATATAATAATGAGGTTTCAGTTTGCACAAAGTTTCATATTTAAAGCGAGCGCTTATACGTCATAAACAAAGATATTTTAATAACAAGATGAGTAGCGACCATTTATTCAAATTTCCATATGCAAGATCGCGCTCTCTCTGCTCTCACAATGTTGAGAGAGTAAAAATCTAAAAATAGAATAAGCTTGTATGGGTGCATACATCCGTAGAATGCGTGAGAGTACGTGTGCACACATACAGTTGTCCACTGCCTATGTACAGGTTCAAGTGAGCGGCTGGCTCTAGAATGTGCTCTCTCTGGCTTTTGAAGCAAAATTTCAGGAGAGCCTAAAGCCAGCTTTATATCGTGCAAAAAAATGTTATGGCTTGCGGCACCTTGTTGTTATATTGGTTTTTAGAACGCATTTAAAATATATGTTTTAGACCGAATTAAAAACTTTAAAGTAAACTATAGACTCTAAAGTGATTTTGAAAACTAATTCCGTTAATTTTTTCCTATACCCTAGAGCGTGGAGCTATCCAGGGTCACTGGTTCCTGTCCTTGGCACCTTTTTTTGCCCCAACAAAGGCGCCTTGTCCTGCTCCTGATCATGCGATCCCAGCGGGCCATGACCATGGCAGTGCCCTTCTTCTCGCCCTCACTGGCCACATTTGCATCGGTTAGTTAATATATATCTTTGTAATATATATAATATATAATTTAATGTGATAAAACTAAATTATTTATTGTAATTTCAGATTCTACAGACTTCAGGCTCTATTATTGCCTTGGTCAAATCTTTTCAGTAGATCAGCATTAAAAGAAAATATTAATAACAATATCAATGATTTATTAGTGAAATTTTAGGTATAAGCCATGTGAACAACAATTAAAATAGTCTATTTATATTTAAGCTAATTGTTATATAGTTTTTTTATTCATATGAAAAGCACCTTGATGTTTACACCTTTACAATTTTAGTTACCAATTCTACGTGTTATTTTTTCCTATACAAATTAAACAAGTTTGTTTACTTAATAAACACATAATACAAAATTATTAAAAATAAAACTTTCCTGTAAACAGCAAGTAAGTATACTTAGATAAAGAGGTAATAAAGTAATAGAAACAAACTATATCTCCTGCCTAATTTTTCCCCAGCCCTTTCGGTATCTTTCATCTCCAATAATCAGACCCCAACACCATATACATATATCCCTTAGAACACGCAAACCAAAAACAAAAAAAAAACAAAACAAAGATGTTTGTTGTTTACCTTTCTGGCCAATACTCAGTTCATCGGCGAAAGTGTAACCGGAATGTCGTCAGACCCGGCTAAAGAGTCCAGTTTCTGGGACCGACACGAGCTCAAGTTCTACCAGTACGGCCATGTCTATGCCGTGATCTATGGCCAGGTGGCCATTGACTATATACCCCAGAGGCGTCTCAAGCGGAGCATCAAGGTGCTGTTCCTTCTGTGGGGTCACCTGTTCAGCCTGCTGCTGATTGTGGTGCTTCCCGGCTACTTTGGCTATCACTTCCGCACCCTCACCGACACCCGGGACCAGCGGCTGCAGCTGCTCCTGTACGTGAGCTTCGCGAACACGGCCATCAAGTATGCCACTGTGATTGTGACATATGTGGCCAATACGGTGCACTTCGAGGCCATCAATCAGAGGTGCACGAACCAGAGGATGCACCTCGAGCGGGAGTTCAGGGATGCGCCGCGGCAGCCGAAGGATCCGTTCGAGTTCCTCATGTACTTCAAGTTCTGCCTCATCAACCTGATGATGATGATCCAAGTGGTTGGGATATTCGCCCAGTACGGGGAGGATGGCGAGAAGGAGGGCTTGGTCAGCCAGGTGCGTGTCCACTTCGCCATCTACGCCTTTGTGCTGTGGAACTATACGGAAAATATGGCGGACTATTGCTACTGGATCAACGCCTCGGTGCTGAAGTACTACCGCCAGCTGAACCTCCAGCTGGGATCGCTGCAGGAGGAAATGGGCAGGCTGAGACCAGGCGGCGGCATGCTCCTGCATCGCTGCTGTGAGCTCAGCGATCGCCTGGAGGTGTTGCGGCGACGCTGCACCGAGATCAATGGCCTGCAGAAGGAGAGCTTCCGCATGCACCAGTTCCAGCTACTCGGACTCATGCTGAGCACCCTGATCAATAACCTGACCAACTTCTA
Organism: Drosophila baimaii; assembly: GCA_018874675.1. Classification (NCBI taxonomy): domain Eukaryota; kingdom Metazoa; phylum Arthropoda; class Insecta; order Diptera; family Drosophilidae; genus Drosophila; species Drosophila baimaii. Next base: position 5,545 of record JAEIIU010045046.1, on the reverse strand, counting down.
TACGCTCTTCCACATGCTGGCCAAGCAGTCACTGGAGGAGGTCAGCTATCCGGTCATAGTGGGCTCGGCCTATGCCACCGGCTTCTACATAGACACCTACATAGTGACCCTGGTCAATGAGCACATCAAGCTGGAGCTGGAGGGCGTGGCCCTGACCATGCGAAGATTTGCAGAGCCGTCGACGGGGGACGAGCGACTAACCAGAGAGGTGAATATAAAGAACTTTGATTTTTATGAGTCTATATTTTTGGGAATGTCAGGGGAAGGTATCTGAACAAGTCTGCACATTATTTAATTTTATTTTATCTATTAAAAAAGGTTAGTAATTAAGATACTTAAACAAAGAATATATAAAGAATAAGATGCGTAACGCCATACACTTTGATAGCTTCTCTTTAAATTGTTTTTAAAAGCTAGAGAGAGAGAGCGAGAAAGAGCGCTCTAGAGCCAGCCTCTCTCTTATCCTTAAGTTCTGCTTGATTGATTTTTGATTTCATGCCTTTAAACTTGACTTTGTTGTCTATGACAGTTCATGTGCGTTACGCATCTTATATCTCATATATTTCACTAATTTTAGGGATTTACCTTTGTTTCGTTTGCAGATAGAACACTTTTCCTTGGAACTGCTTAACTGTCAACCTCCCATGCTCTGTGGACTTTTGCACCTCGATCGACGTTTAGTATACCTCATTGCTGTCACAGCCTTTTCGTACTTTATAACCCTAGTACAATTTGATTTGTATCTGCGTAAGAGGTCATAGACGATTGAGAGATACCACTACTACATATGTTATGTAGATTTAGTTGGCAAAGTATATGACAGCAGAAAATATCCAACGATCGAATTTAAAACACCAACTTAAGGGAAATCAAAATAAACAAGCTATATTAATTTTCTTTTGCCTTATAACAGATACTTAAGTCTAATTAACGAATAGGTGTATTGCTTGTTTATCGATACTAATTTACTTTGGGTTAATCGTATACATTTAAGTATAAGCTTTAGCAATATAAAGATATTGTATTGTATCTGGATATCTCCTTTCCATACACAGCAATTACCGCTATTATATTCCTGTAATAGTATCATAAGTATCTACAAGATGGTAACTAACATCATATTTACTAAAGCTTTTTTTTGATTTACTCATATTAAATAATACTAACAAAATGTTTACAAAATTAAGTATTATATGTATACTGGGTATAAAACAGCCGCAAGTTAATGATTGAAACTTAGCCAACTCAGTGGCTAATAAAGGACAAATAGTCACTTAATAAATGGTAATGGAAGGATGGCAGGAGGAACGACTCCACCCTGTGGCGAGTCTTGTAGTGGACTTATCAATGATGGTTCCTCCTACTGGCCTTGAGAGATAAGGTTTGGCCGAAGGACGAGTCAGTCGAGTGCATTTCTTTGCTGTTCCCGTTCAGTTATTGGCCACAATGCAAGCCCGCAGGTTGTGCCGCCTGGTCCTCCGCTGCTGGATGGGCCTGGTCATAGTCCTGGGCCTGTCCTGTCACACCTACAGTCATGCCCGCCGACGCCTGAGGCACTCTCGCCTCCTCCAGATCTACGGTTGGCTAGCGATGGCCGTCTTCTTGGGCCTATTTCTTCTCTACTGGGACTATGCGGGGGCGTTCTTTGAGAACGGCACCTTTCGACGGCAGGGCTTTGTGGTTCAGGTTGTTATTATTAAATATTCAATTAAATATTTAATATTCATCCAAATAGCAATGTACTTGTAGATTTGCAAAGGCAGCGTCCTCATCCAGTTCCTGGCATTCGTAATTCATGCAATCGAGCGAGTACTGTACGAACGACAGGTGGGTCAGCTGTACAACGAGCTGTCGCAGATATTGCGCCGGGACTTGGGCCAAGAAGAGGAGCGGACTCGCTTCTACTACGTGGTGTTCTTTGGCAAATTCCACAATTTCCTGCATAACTTTAACTTTGTGCTGAGCATCCTCATGGTGGCGGGCATGCGAACCATTGGCGTCGCGGATCTGCTGGCCAACTTGTATTTTGTGTACAACATGGTGGCCAGGGAGTCGGCCCTGCTCGCCTATGTTCTGCTTCTCCTGGATTGCGGTGAGGCCCTGCGACTGAACAGCCAGCAGGAGCCGGGCTCATACGGCCGTCTGATGGTCCAGCTGCGGCGGCAGGAGCGACTGCTGGAGTTGGTGCAACAGGTGCACCGCATCTTTGCCTGGCTGGTGGCGTCGGCCCTGTTCTTTCAGATGTACTTCAACATGGCCACCATTTATCTGGGCTATGCCTTTCTAAATCAGCGGCCGAGCGACCTTAAGCTGCGCCTGTGGAGCCTTAAGATCATCTTTACCACCCTCTCCTTTGTGGTCAAGCTGTCGGATAGCCTGATCTTGCAGATCCTGTGCGAGCATCTGTTGGTCCAGGGGCGCAGGCTGTGCGCCAGTCCCAAGGTTTTGGGCCCGGATGCCAAGGCAGCACAGCGGCAGGTAAGATATCAGATATTTATCTGGGAAAATATTGAAATACAACTACGAGTACGTTCCAAAAGCAAGTCAGCGAGAAAGCTTCTTTAAGCCCAAAAGAATGCAATCTCTTAGATAAAGTATACACCCCCAAATGTATGCTATGTGATTGGATTCTTATTTGTTCCTTTGTTCTTCATTTATTTTTTACCAGTGGGAACTATCCGTCCTGAGGCGAGCCATCAGAAAAGCCTCCAAGGAGTACAGGGTGCTGGGACTCTTCAGGATGGACATGCGGTGCGCCTTTGCCCTCATCAGCAGCAGTCTGGCCTATGGGGTCATCATTATACAGATGGGCTATGTACACAGTTGAACACAATAATACACAATTTTTTTTAAATATATTATAATATATTGTAAGGGGAAAAATAGAAGATTTAATTATTACAAATATCTTTTTATCAAAACAACATATTGGTGTCTATAAATAATTAGGCCGATCAAGTTCACTAAACGCATTAACTAAACAAATTTATATCTTTTTTTTTAGCAATAATTAACTTAACTTAAGTCTATGGAATGTGGACTTTTTGAACCTTTAAATATATTTAGAAGTCCGTTTCGAAACTATGGAAATGCCCATAGGAATATACATACATATATGTATGAATAACTGACACGAAATCCTTACTGAACAATCAGCACTCTATCGATTCAATTAAGAAAATTAAAAAGATTATCGAAGGTAATGATGAATCGCTGGCTAACTGGAAAGTGTCACGAAACCCGTTCACACTTCGACTAGTTACAGAATGTGAAGGAGCTAACGGATACAAAATATGTGTACTTAGAACTTAGGCTAGAAAATATTAAACTAAAGAGTGTAAACAACATTTTACTGTGAATTACATATGTAAATGTATAAGATTGAATTTAAAAAGAAATTGTATACTAAGAAGAAGAAGAAATTGTATACTAGTAAAACTATATATAAAACTATATCAACAATGTATGCAAATAGCCCAAATCATTTTTTCGTGAATTTTGTTGTGGAAACTTTTTTTTAATACTGGTATTTACCGATGTGTGTTTTTTTAAATTTAAATTTCAATCACTAACATGCTGTGTAAAAATAAAAAATAAAAATGCATTCTCCCGGATAAAATTCGAATTTTCTAAAGCAAACCACACCTTAAATATATCCTAAAATTTCATATCCAATATCCATCTCTTACAGTGTGTATAAGATAAAGAAAAAGAAAGCATGCAACTGCTTTCAGTGATTTCTTTCGATATTCTAATTATCTGTTGATGTTTTGCCCATTTACCACCACTATATATTGAAAAATCGAACTTATTGCCCGCTGACGGGACAAATTTGGCCACCAAATTAATGAATTTGAGTTAGATTCTTAAGGTTCTGTGTCACGAATAGTAAAATCATCGCTCATGTTACAGATAAGTCCACTGTCACCACCTTCTCCATACGAAGAGGCAACTGCCCTCCAGTGTGCCTAAATGATGTCCTTATCCCAGAGGTGGATACGCCAAGGGCGTCACCCTCGATAGATAGGAGGCTGACATGGAGACCAAAGCCAAATCACTTTACTGGTTGATCGGTAGAAGGTACAAGCTGCCGACATCATCGAAGCTGCTAGTCTACAAGGCGATCATCAGGCCAATCTGGACGTATGGTATCCAACTGTGGGGCACAGTGAGTAGGTCGAACATCAATTGAAATCAAGCTCTGGAATACAAGATCCTTCGAATTGCCACGAATGCTCACCTCATCCACAGCAACGCCACCATCCCAAGGTTTCGAAATAAAATTAATCGAAGCAGCAAGCGCTACGTGAACATGGACCAGGAGGTTGTTAAGGACCCACCCACTGGACCTCCACTGGGACAGATATTTCAACTGAACAGCCAACTGTAATACCAAGTACTCCGTCACCTATTTAATAATTTAAATAAAAAACTCCAAGTTATTAAAAAAAATAAATAAATAAATGTTTAAGCCTGAGACAATAATTGTGTGTGTACCGAATCCAGGGCGTTCATCGGATGCAACAACTTATATACATATTCCTTAAAAAGGTTACAAAACTAGACATATTTGACATAAACATAAAGAAAACATTGAGCTAGAGGTGAGGAACATGGCTTAACAAAGCTTATGAAGAAATTACGTAAGGTCCTACCCACATATTAGATAAAAACAGAAATAAGAAGTAGACATTTTTTAAAGTATTTAAAATTATGTAAAAATATGGTAAACATTTTCGGAAAATGTTAGCACGAGCTTTATAAAACCTTAAAATTACATTTAGTGAAGGCACAAACCAACTTCTTGTTGAGGTTTTTAAAGGTTAAAGCTTTTGGCGGTATGAAAACTTAATTCTTTACACGGTATGAACACCGAAGTTCATACATACAGGCTTTTATTTGATAGAGAAAAACATATATAATAATAATTATAATTAAAACAATTATAATTTTAAGTTTTTGATATACTCCGATTGATTAAAATCTAACTTTATCAATTTGATTTTTCTAGATGAAAGTTCCAAATTAAAAATGGGGTTTCAGCGTAAATAAAAACACAATTTTTGTGTTTTTTTATCTCAAGTACCGATTGAGAAATTTTATTCAAACCTTTATACATTATGGAGCATAGTTTTGACTATGTTCTGCAAAAATATTAACCCATTAGCCAGAGACAGAGCTTCCCCCAGGATGTATTAGAAAAAAAAGCAATTTGCGGTGTTCACTGAAGCTCGGCCGGAAATTATGTGAAAATGAAAAACCATAAATATTTAGTTAAATATTAAACAAATCTTCCCCCCTACATTCTCTGAATTTTTTTTTAATTTAAAAATTGTTGGGAGCCATCTGAAGTGTAAACTGTTATTTTCGACTAAAATTTCCGCCATTTTGTGGGTGGGAAACACCCTTAATGTTAACAAAAAAATGTTTTACTAAATGTAGGGGGTAGGTATTTTATATGAAGAAAATGTGTACAAATGAATCGGTCGAGTAGTTTTCAAATGGCAGTGAACACGGACTTCGAAAAAGTAGTTTTGAGAAAAAC